>JAXGGA010013979.1:0-33462 GCA_038373865.1 Uloborus plumipes
TTCAGTACACAAACATCCTCAAAGTAATAGCCTCCAAAAAATGGGGAGCCCGTACAAAAGATCTACTTAAAATCGTCAATAGTTGCATCAGAAGTAAAATTAATTTTGGCAGTCATGTATACTCCTCCTGCTCCAAATCAAATAAACAAAGAATTGAAGTAATGTTACACACAGCTATTAGAATTGCTACCGGTCTCCCAAAATTCACTCCCATCCCAATTCTCCTTAAGGAAGCTAATGAAGTCTCTTGTCAACACAAGTACAACCTTTTTTCAGAAATCTTTTTTCTAAGACAAATCGCCCTTGGCTCACTCTCTCCAATCAGGAAAACACTACTTTCTTACGACCTAAACAAAAAATCTCCAAGAAATGGAAAAGCTCCTCTCGCCATTCGCTGCAATGGTCTCCTCAAGGAACTCAATGTATTCCCCAGTCAGATGATTCCTCTCTGCATCCCAGTCGAAACCAATCTCCATAACGTCAAAATTTTCCTGAAAGAACTACCTTTCCAAAATAATAATATCCCCAAAGATCTGATTAAGAAAGCATTCTACCATCACAGACTTCACAAATGGGCTAACAGCACAATTATCGCCTCCGACGCATCGAAAACCTCAAATTCCACGTCTATCGGGGTATTTAACGCAAACAACAAAATCAGCATCCAGGGGAAAATTCCCAACGAAAATTCTATCTTCACTGCAGAAGGACTAGCACTTTGGCTGGCCATCAGCCGTTTTGGCCATTCTGACAATAGCATTGTTTTCCTCTCCGACAGCCTGTCTATCCTCTCAGCATTGAAAAACGCCAACAACAAATCCACACACATTATAACCATGATCAACAAGGCCCTAACAACAATCTCATCTGGAAACTATGAAATAGAAATTGTATGGACTCCAGCCCACGTAGGCATAGAAGAGAACAAAACAGCGGACAAGTTAGCCAACCAGGGCCATAATAACAACCTTATTTTACACTGGAAATCTCCCGAAGATTTAGTGCAAATCCTCAAAAACAAGAACCAAAACCATTCTTTGGTCAACTGGAATTCATCAAGTTATGCAAAGAACTACGCCCATCTCAATAATCATTCTCGCGACATCACCAATAACAGATTTGAAGACGTTCTACTCTCCAGAGCCAGAACCCGTACCACCCTCACAAACCACAACCTTTTTCGCATAAAAAAACTCAACTCTCCCCGGTGCACAACTTGCGATGTCCCGGACACCATAGACCATGCACTTTTAAGCTGCAGCAAATACAACTTTGAAAGAGATCGACTCAGGGCCAGCATTGGATGTGCCCCTATCTCTTTTAGTTTCCTGTTTTCGTTCTCTCATTCAGACTATAAATGGTGTTCTTGCCTTATGCGCCTCCTGATGGCCATTGATTCTTAATTGTTGCTCTCAAAGTTTCTTTTTCTTTTTTACCACAACCAAGGGTTGACTGTTTCTCGTCCTATTTTTGTCCGTTAACTTATAGCCAGAGCCACGGCTATTTTTGTTTCACTTCTATATGTCATAACTATTGAAATCCATCCAAACCTACTTTCGATTGGACTCTTTACAGAGAAACCGAAGGAAGGACGGATTAATCGAGGTAAAGCCGCTACAAGATAGTGCAACATATACCTCAAATGAAGGAAGAAGAAGAAGGATATCTTTCATCAAGGTATTAGTGAATGTGCGTGTGCAAAGCAATAATGAATTACTTTTTCAAAACAAAATATCAGTGTTTCTTAAAAGCCTGAAAAAACTTTAAGAACAGAATTTTTCACTCTTTTAAGGACTGTAACAGAGACAAAGTTTTTAAAAAACAAAATTTGCATAAGGGAAAAAAAACCTGATCAAGTCCCAATCTGCATTTGGGCAATTCCATGAAAAACCTGCCATTGTGTTTCGCATGTGACACTCATATATTTCATTATAAAGTAGCTATTCTAAAACATAACTGACAAAATTTTCTGTCTAATAAATCCTACACCCGTTTGGGATTTTTTAACCAACAGAATTTTGTTCATTGCTCTTTAAAATCACTACTTTTTAATGAATTACGTGAGTGTCACGTGCGGAACAAGGTGGCTGCTTTTCGTGGAATGGCCTATTTTTAATAAAAAAATTGTTTGACAAATGTACAAAAAATATTAAAAATGCAATGTGGACATTCAATTTAAAAATATTTATAATTAAAAACTAAATGTTACCTCTATTTGATTATTCATTCCATTTAAATTTCGTGAAGAGACGCTAGCAGGATGCAAAAATGGGTCTTGCACTCTGTGAGACTGAGTTGCTTGAGTTTCAAGCATGTCAAATTCTTCAGCTGTTATGTCATCTTGACCCCATAAATCATCACCAATACTTGGTGAATTGTTTCTAGCATTGACATCCAAGCGTAACTTCTTGTTGGGATTCTTAGAAGGATCCATATTTGGCAATTCTGCACTTTCAAAGTAGCGTAAAACTCCCATGTTTTTTATAAATCATAGTCTATAAAACAAAGCAAAACCCAATTAAACAAAAGAAGTTAATAATGAGTATTATGATGATAATTCAAGGAAAGAAATTTTAGTATCAACATAAACCTTCATTTAATTCAATAGAATCAATTTTAAATCGAAAAATATCATAAAACAAAAGCAGATTTAAATTTCTATCAGCTTTTAAACTTTCAAAAAATGCCAAATTGTTTAACTATTTTATCTGCTAATGTTCTAAAATCAGAACATGACTTTTAAATAAAAAGAATTTTCCAAGAAAAAAGGCTTAAAGTGCCTACTAATGATATTTTGAAGTATTTCTTGTATTTTAATAAACATTTTTTTTTCCAAACAAAATGTTTTATATGATTTTTATAACAAAATCAATTGTATCAGAAAATATGATGGCATTCATTAACTATAGATTAAAAACAGAAAACAGACAAAGCCTCATTAATTTAAACATGCTTAAAATGTATTACTGCTAAGACGAAAAACATTTCGGGTCCGTCTAATGGTTTGCAGTGGATAAGATGAACTAATTTTGAAGGTTTTTTTTAAAGCAAAAGTGGACAAGCTGCATCAAAAAAAGAGAAAAAAGATTCATAGTCGTATTTTGACACCAAACAGTTGATCTGACACCTAGATTTCCAACACTGGCCTGCCAATTTGACGACTGAAGTTTTGGATCATATAAATTGAAGCATTTTGTTCCCTGATTCATTGTTATAAAAATTCATAAAAGTAATGTTCAAATAAAGTTAATTTTGTCTTTAAAAAATAGTTTTCTTTTGTTTTTAGCGTGTAGCACAAAAACTGCATATCAGCAGTGTGCTTAATATGAAAATAACTATTTGAATACAAAGATATTTGATTCATTAGAAACAACACATCGGTTGTTTCTTTTGAAGCCTAGAAACCTGTACAAGATTTGTCATCATGACGACTATATTTAAATTCTTATCTCTAACACAAACAAGGAGCTAACATACAAGTCCCATTAGAAAAAACTAGCAACGTGAAGAAACATTATGCTTACACGAAATCATAATATATGTATCCATTAAAGAATCACAATTTTTTCCACGCTATTAAACGTACTCATCCACGAATGACTTCAAATGACAGAATTCTAACAAAAATAATGATAAGAAACAACAAGAGAAAATAATTCTGCTGTCATTTAAAGCTGCTGTTAAAATTTCAATCAAAACGAATGAATACCTCCATACAAACTTTTTGTTTGTCTTCAATAGGCAAAAAAACATTTTCAAAGTAACTAGCATACAATATTCACTTCTTGTGAACCTTTTCTAAATTAATCATTCTTCGACATGTGTTTCAAGGCTTTGAATTTTGGAAAGCATTAATTGTTTGGATACATAACACTTTCTAAAAAAAAAATTTCTTCTGCTGCTTTATTTAAATGAACATTGTATTTACAAGTTTTATATGATAACCGTCAAAAAAGAAAAAAATGACAAAAGAAAACATTTCATGATCTTAAAAACAGATTGTATGCCGCTGTACGCGCATGCGCGCAGCTCTTCAGCTGCAGCACAAGGGTTTTTTTTTGTAGAGGGCGCTTTACGCAATACACTCCCGAAAACGCTAGATAACGCTACTCCTGCGAACGTCCTACGGATGTTGAGGGCACTGTAGCCCAGACGGAATTCCGATTCTGCGGCGTCCAAAAATACGTGCATTTTTTCCGGCTTTTGAAAGTTTTTGTTCAGAAATGTTGAAAAGACTGATGAACAATTCATTTGATACTGCACTATTGTATTTTCCTGATTTTAAGCCACTTCACACCTCATCAGGAAAATAGATGAAAACTCACAATATATTTTTGTTTGCCTCTTTTCTCGGCATTTTTCTCACTATCGTCTGTTTTAGCATCACGCAAGTTCATAATGTGTATAAAGAGCAGTGATTAATAAATATCAGGCAACCAACAAAGTTCGTGCGGTTTTGAATGTTAATAAATAAAACACACACAAAAAAATGGGTTTAAATTAAATTTATTCAGAAAAATAATCACCATCAGCAAGTATTACCTTTTCCCACCTAGGCAGAAGACCATATATCCCGTTTTTATAAAAAGTTGGGTTTTGAGAGTTAAAAAAGTTTTTCACCTCGTTTTCCAAATCCTCTCTATTTTGAAACTGCCGATTGTGCATATGGTTGTCCATTGCCAAAAACAGGTGGTAGTCACTTGGGGCTAGGTCTGGTGAGTACGGAGGGTGGGGTAGGACTTCCCACTGTAATCGTGCCAGAGTTTCTTGAGTGATTCTTGCTGTGTGTGTTCGTTTCACTCAATTCATGTGGTACCCATTTGCTTAACTTCCATCGTTTCCCAAGCTGGTGCAAATGTTTACGAATAGTTTCATCACTCACATTGAATCTTAAGGCAAGTGCTTGACATGTCTGACTTGAATCCTGCTCGATTGCCAGCTTGATCTCGTCGTTGTTGACCGTTGATGGTCTCCCGGAGCGAGGTTCATCTTCCAGATTTTCATCACCCGAGGCAAATTTCTTGAACCACTTCTGACCCGTCCGTTCAGCTACAGTACCTTCCCCAAAAGCAGTGCATATCTTACGACAAGCTTCTGCAGCTTTGGTACCAAGTTTGAACTCATAAAGTAAACAAGCACGAGTTATTGCGTTTGACACGGCCATACTCAACTACAGATTTTTCACTTAAATTCAAAGTAATCAAACTAATCAAATACTGTAAATAATACTGCATTAAATAAGCTAATTTGTATACAAAGATACCCCCACCACTTTATTCTGTTTACTCAATATAATCCAGAGAAGTAAACAATAAATAAAAACCGCATGAACTTTGTTGGTTGACTAATAAAAACTGTATTTATATAGCACTGCAAACGTTAAATACTGAATCAAGATACCCTCAGGCAAAAATGTTGGGGGACCGTTGCCACACTTTGAATAGGGTCCATTGCGAGACCCCCCCCCCCACGAGATAGGTTTCTGGAAAGGAGCCAAAACGGCACATGAAAGTTATTTTGCATAGTTCTGTTTCAGCCGGACCTCTCGAAAATGCGCCGGCGTTAGAACCTCAAAGGGCGCATGTACGTATGATAAAACAAAAGAGCGGATCCAGTTTTTGTTTCCGAGACTCTTGAGGGAGTTGGACAAGCTACGCAAGAAGCAGTTTCCTAAATTTAAAAAAAAAAAGAAAAAAAACAGTAACAATTTGAATTTTTATACATCGAATTCAAATTATGATTTTCGCTACAAAGAACTGCGAAAATTGTGTGTATGTAACTGTTGCAACGTTTGAAAACTCTGTTTGCCAGTCGAGTTAAACAGAGGCTGCAAGTTATTTTCTCCCATTTTATTAGTACTTCCACTTACAGCTATGTTAACAAAGTAGTACAAGTTTAGATATTTAGGATTCTGTGTGACAACATCGTCCGTGTTATTCGCTCGTCAGACCTCTTCCCCCTACCGACCCCTCACCCTCAGTTTCGGTACATAAAGGAGCCGGTTCGTGGAAGAGATCAAAGTTCGTTTACATGAGTTCGAACAGCGCTGAGAACTGCCGAAAGTTATGACATTACCATTACCAGAAAGCTTAAGTTGTGCTGACGATGACTCGAATTTATGTTCAAGAATAGTGCCACAGATATCGTTTCACACCGAACAGGGACCTTGGACCTGTCCGGTTATATCCCCAAAAATATGGTATTATTTCTCTCTACAAACACTAGTTTTTTCCGCCCCCAACTCTACAGGCTTTCCTCAAAAATCCACGAAGTACGTCGAGGATTGCACTTTTTCTACCTACTGGGCAGTATGGTATTAGGAGGAGGGTTCAGAGGTTCTCCCTCTATCGGTGGAGCTGTTGTTCGTCGAAACTTATGTCCGCTTTACCTTCTGCCCGTCGCACCTTTTGGATGACGTGTATATTCTGTCCTCGGATCTTTTGGGTTTGTACTTTCTATCCATACCTCCAATAAATTACGTTCATAATGCATCATACGTATCCTTCACCGCTAACAATTGCGCGATGTGGTGTTTGCCTGAGAAGTTGTTTAACATCAGGGGGGGGGGGCACATTTTGCCTGTGGAGTCTTACTAAAATGCACCCTTAATGCAGGATATGTCCAAAAGCGCTCAGACAGCTGTGATTCCGCCAGGGAACAGGCTTTTAAATACAGTATTATAATTATAAAACCGACTCTCTAATGTGAGATTTTGCCATCTAGGGGCGTCGCGATTTGAAAAGTTTCATTATTTAAGTCCCTAGTTATTCGTGACGCAATTGCAAAATTTAACGGCTCCCCTGTAGAGGTATCATGTCTCCCCGGGGGGGGGGGCCGTGGTGGCCCGATCGGTAAGGCATCGGACTCGATGTGTCCGGGTGGACCCGGGTTCGATCCCAGCCGATCAAAGATCCACCGTCTTGATTAAAGGTGGCTGGGAGGCGTGGCCACAAAGTCCTCCACGTGAAACAATACCTCTGGGGGTGCTGGGCCTAGGGTTTGCTCGACCCTAGGTTCTGGTTCAAAATTAAGAACAGAGTGCTCTTCAGGGCCCTCTCTCGATTAAACCACGAAGCTGTAGTAGGTACGGGGGAGGGGGACCCTGGAGGTGTGAAATGAAATGTCTCCCCGGGGAGGCGCTTTTTTTGTAAATTGTGTAAAAAATTGATGATTTTTTCTCCTTTTCTGGTGAAGCGTGCAGCGGGACATGTTCCGTTCCACCCATTGAGAGAGTTCATTATTAATAGTTCGATGCCACTTTCATAATCACTGAATTCTCAATGAAATATTTCCAGTATTTTTCGCTGTCATTGCACTTTTTAATGAAAATCCAAGCATCAATACCATAAAACACATCTATCACATAACTTTGATTATCGTCAAACATCAACTCATTATAATGATTTTTTTTAATGATGTTTTGACAAAAAAATCGACGAATGAAAACATCAATGTTGCATCACAAAATGCACATCAATTACACTCGTGGTCCCCAACCTGGGGGCGATCGCCCCCACAAGGGCGATTTGACTCCTCAAAGGAGCCATAAATTCTTTAAGGGAGGTAGAGGACCGATGAGTTATTTAGAAGAGAAAACAATAGTAATAAAACGGTAGCGAAAATCGAAATTGTAAACATGTTCGAAACCTGTTGTTCAGAGTTAAGACAATTAATCACAAGTTAAGAAATTGAAGTTCAAGAGCGTCCCCTGGAACCTAAGAAAGTGTTTTGTCATTCATTGTGAATTTCATGAATTTTCAGATTTTCAATTTATTTTCCTTCAAATTTTTAGTTTCAATGATTTAATTCCTTCTAGATTCGCTAGTGGAGAAAAGAAAATAATTTCTTGAAAAATGTACTTCTGCTTTTTAGCCTACTTTCCCGTTAAAAATAAAAGAAAGACGAAAAAAGTATTAAAAGTAGCTTAATGCATCTAAAAAATATCGCCAAGTCTAAAAAATATCGCCAAGTCCAAAAAATATCGCCAAGTTAAAAAAATAAAAAGGTAAAATGAATATCGAAAAATTAAAAATTTGAAAGTAGGGTATTGAGATGGGGAATTTGTGTGTCGGTCGGTCGGTCTGTCGGTCTGTCTGTCTGTCCCCCCCTAATAACTGTTGAATGAACATTCCGATTTGGACAAACTTTTTTTTGTTGGAAAGATCTCGGCGAGTACAGCTCATTCCTATATTTGATTTTTCGATTTGAACAATTTTTGATTCAACTTTGAACCGTTCAAACAACCTGTCCCGCGATGCTAACTTTTGAGTGAACAGTCCGATTTGAACAAACTTTTTTTTGTTCGAAAGATCTTATCAAGGATACTTCATTCCCGTATCTACATTTCCGATTTGAACAATTTTTCGTTCAACATTGAACCGCTCAATCAAGCTGTCACCCCTAATAACTTTTGAGTGAACAGTCCGATTTAAATAAACTTTTTTTTGTTCGAAGGATCTCAGCAAGGATACTTCATTACAGTATTTAAATTTTCCATTTGAGCATTTTTTCGTTCAACATTGAACCGTTCAAGCAACCTTTCCCCACCTAATAACTTTTGAGTGAACCGTCCGAATGGAATAAACTTTTTTTTGTTTGAAAGATCTCGGAGAGGCTTTCCCATACATTCCCATATTTCGCTTTTTGATTTGAACCATTTTTCGTTCAATATTGAACCGTTCAGAAAAAAAAATTAACATTAGCGTCTACGGGGAATTTAAGTTGAATGTTGATCCTGAACTTAAAGTCGGATTTCCTTCAAACTAACTTTGTAAGAAAATGGTTTTGATAAATAATGTTTGTAAAGTACTTTTCTGAGTAATCTTCTGTGAGGACTCTGATTCCGACTCCGACTCCGCGAACATGGCGGAAATGCAGGCTCAGAAAAAAAATGACTGAACGTGCAGACGATTTTTTGTTTATTTATTCATTTGTTTTATTTTATTTATTATTATTATTATTATTATTTTTTTTGCAGACGATTTTTTTTGTAACAAAAATTTTTCATTCACGAGAACATTTTATTCTTTATTTATATTTAACAACTGGCAACGGATTAAAAGTGAAATTCGAGACATTTTATTAACGGACGAGTTTTTTTTTTCCTTTCTTTGATAAAATGTGTTTTGATGCTCTTTGTACTTTTATTTATTTATTTATTTATTTTATTATTATTATTATTATTATTATTATTTTTTTTTGAAAACGATGGAGGATTTTTTCTACGGAGGAACTGTAACAGTTACACTCTTTAAAAGGTGCGACAAAACTTTATTTATTCATTAATTACTTTTTACGTGTATATTTCATCTGATGAGAGGGGTATATATTGCTTTTCGAAATCAGCTCTAAGTGCTAAAAAGGTATGTTTAACATAATTTTCAGTCTCAGATAATCAAGAGAATAATGATCAGATGCGAGAATGCCGATGTCGATCTACGGGAAAGTAGGCTCGTTTAGTTCTTGACAGAACTTCTTGTTAAAAAGTGTGTCGATGATCTTAGTTAAATGTTACCCTTCAAAACTTCAAATGCTTATCAGTTCGCTTTGGGAAAGTAAAATAAATTAAAGGTATTTCATTTATTTATTAATATTTTTATAGTGAGATAATATTTTTATAGAGTGATTGGTTATAATTGCTTTATTGCATACGTTTTACTTCAAAACAAAGAATGGTACTTATATTTTTAATAATATCAATGTTCACTTGCGCCAATTTATGTTTTTTTCGAGGAAGAGGGGGGGGGGGATAGATGTCAGTCAGCGTCTGAAAGGTGGCGATGAGCTCGAAAAGATTGGGAAACACTCGGAAAAACTGAATTAGACAGTTAGATAATATGGAGTAAAGAGGATCTGTGCGGCTAAGTGAAATGATGAAATGCTTTCACAGTTTACCAACGCCACCTATCCAGGG
Organism: Uloborus plumipes; assembly: GCA_038373865.1. Lineage (NCBI taxonomy): Eukaryota > Metazoa > Arthropoda > Arachnida > Araneae > Uloboridae > Uloborus > Uloborus plumipes. The sequence goes on from JAXGGA010013979.1 coordinate 9,914, forward strand.
GCGGACTGGCTCCCTCATGAGGGCGCTAACCCAAACCTCCAAAGGGCGCACTTCAAAATAGCACCCCTCCCCTCCCCCACATACACACATTTTCTGCGGCAATTATCCGCAAGGGTCTCGTTTTTTCTTTTTAGCCTACTTTCCCGTTAAAAATAAAAGAAAGACGAAAAAAGTATCAAAAGTAGCTTAATGCATCTAAAAAATATCGCCAAGTCCAAAAAATATCGCCAAGTTAAAAAAATATCGCCAAGTCCAAAAATATCGCCCGGTTAAAAAAATAAAAAGGTAAAATGAATATCGAAAAATTAAAAATTTGAAAGTAGGGTATTGAGATGGGGAATTTGTGCGTCGGTCGGTCGGTCGGTCGGTCGGTCGGTCTGTCTGTCCCCCCCTAATAACTTTTGAATGAACATTCCGATTTGGACAAACTTTTTTTTGTTGGAAAGATCTCGGCGAGTACAGCTCATTCCCATATTTGATTTTTTGATTTGAACAATTTTTGGTTCAACTTTGAGCCGTTCAAAAAACCGGTCCCGCGATACTAACTTTTTAATGAACAGCCCGATTTGAACAAACTTTTTTTTGTTGGAAAGAACTTTTCAAGGGTACTTCATTCCCGTATTTACATTTCCGATTTGAACAATTTTTCGTTCAACATTGAACCGCTCAATCAAGCTGTCACCCCTAATAACTTTTGAATGAACAGTCCGATTTAAACAAACTTTTTTTTGTTTGAAGCATCTCGGCAAGGATACTTTATTACCGTATTTAAATTTTCAATTTGAACACTTTTGGTTCAACATTGAACCGTTTAAGCAACCTTTCTCCACCTAATAACTTTTGAGTGAACCGTCCGAATGGAATAAATTTTTTTTTGTTCGAAAGATCTCAGCGAGTGCAGCTCATTCCTATATTTGATTTTTCGATTTCGACAATTTTTGGTTCAACTTTGAACCGTTCAAACAACCGGTCCCGCGATGCTAACTTTTGAGTGAACAATCCGATTTGAACAAACTTTTTTTTGTTCGAAAGATCTTTTCAAGGATACTTCATTCCCGTATCTACATTTTCGATTTGAACAATTTTTCGTTCAACATTGAACCGCTCAATCAAGCTGTCACCCCTAATATCTTTTGAGTGAACAGTCCGATTTAAATAAACTTTTTTTTGTTCGAAGGATCTCAGCAAGGATACTTCATTACCGTATTTAAATTTTCAATTTGAACACTTTTTCGTTCAACATTGAACCGTTCAAGCAACCTTTCCCCACCTAATAACTTTTGAGTGAACCGTCCGAATGGAATAAACTTTTTTTTGTTTGAAAGATCTCGGAGAGGCTTTCCCATGCATTCCCATATTTCGCTTTTTGATTTGAACCATTTTTCGTTCAATATTGAACCGTTCAGAAAAAAAATTAACATTAGCGTCTACGGGGAATTTAAGTTGAATGTTGATCCTGAACTTAAAGTCGGATTTCCTTCAAACTAACTTTGTAAGAAAATGGTTTTGATAAATAATGTTTGTAACGTACTTTTCTGAGTAATCTTCTGTGAGGACTCTGATTCCGACTCCGACTCCGCAAACATGGCGGAAATGCAGGCTCAGAAAAAAAAATTACTGACTGTGCAGACGATTTTTTGTTTATTTATAAATTTGTTTTATTTTATTTATTATTATTATTTTTTTTTTGGCAGACTATGTTTTTTTTTTTGTAACAAAAATTTTTCATTCACGAGAACATTTTATTCTTTATTTATATTTAACAACTGGCAACAGATTAAAAGTGAAATTCGAGACATTTTATTAACGGACGAGTTTTTTTTTCTTTTTTTTTCTTTCTTTGATAAAATGTGTTTTGATGCTCTTTGTACTTTTATTTATTTATTTATTTATTTTATTATTATTATTATTATTATTATTATTATTATTTTTTTTTTTGAAAACGATGGAGGATTTTTTCTACGGAGGAACTGTAACAGTTACACTCTTTAAAAGGTGCGACAAAACTTTATTTATTCGTTAATTACTTTTTACGTGTCTACTTCATCTGATGAAAGGGGTATATTTTGCTTTTCGAAATCAGCTCTAAGTGCTAAAAAGGTATGTTTGACATAATTTTAAGTCTCAGATAATCAAGAGAATAATGATCAGATGCGAGAATGCCGATGTCGATGTACGGGAAAGTAGGCTCGTTTAGTTCTTGACAGAACTTCTTGTTTTTTCTTCTTTGCAGCAAAATTAAGTTTGGTATAATATATGTTTCAGAAGAGTGCTTTGTCGCACTACTATTCCTTTATAGATTGTATGTGCTTCAGAACTTACAACACAAATGTGTAATCCTGTTCCTATCCTTATTGTTTGTAACACTTTTTATACACAATACGATTAATTTTAAGCAAAACATAATTTTTATCTTCTTTTTATCACTTATTTTTAGCCCTTTTCGTTATCCGCGATACCCGTGCCACCCAATTGCGCGGATAATTGGAAGTATACCGTAGTTAAATTATAAGTTAAACCTGCATAATAAATTAGTGTGAATATTTGGGTGTGGGTGAGTATGCTTCTGATACAAATCCACAGTTTGCGCCGGATCTTTACCAAATTTTGTACTGAAGTCCTTAGCTGCTCAGAAATTCACATTGAAGATTTTCGGAACATCGGAACTAAAAAAAAAAATCTAAAGAGGTCTAATTTAAATTTTGAGTCATACTGCCTGGTTATCCAGTTTCGTAGGATTATATTGGGGAAATAACCAGGGCCGTCGCGACCGGGGGGGTGAGAGGGGTGTCTCACCCTCCCAGCGATTTTTTCCAGTCGGCAAAATCAGTTTGATTCGGAATTTTTAATGTTTCAGATTTTCAAAACCTTTTTTTAATTAAAAAAAATGCTCAATCACACATGTACAGTTACACGACCGTTTGGAATTATTTTACCGACTGTTCCCTTTAACGTATCATCTCCTGGGAATTTTGACCGAGTAGGCTCATGTATTACGGCGACGTCAATCGTCAGATTCACTAGAATCGGCATTTTTCCTTTTTCAAATTCAGGATTCACGAAATGCTTCATTTCCCCTCTTTTTTATATAGTACACATGTACACAGATTTATAATTTGTCAGAATACCATGTTTGGTAATAATGCTTCATGTTCATTCTGTTGATTTCATATCTCAGACACAGAACTTTTTCAACTGCTCACCGAATGCTTATTTTGCCGACTGCTCAATTTGCCGACATAATAAGTGTTCACTCAGTGAATTCGGCTCTAAAGTCGGCATTTTTGCTTTGATTCTGAATTCAAAATTTTTGAGTTAAGTAATAAGTAGCTTTTTTTGAGAGCCATGTTTACATTTTCACTTTTTATAAAAAAGGAAAAAATAAAAACATGTACCGTTTGATCGTAGACAACTGTTCAGTTCATTTGAAAGAAAATAAATCATGTCAGCGACTTCTTCTTTTACTGCAATCTTAACTTGCCGGTAGTTACTTCAACAAAGTCTCATTTTGCCAACATTATACCGAGGGATGCGCCGAACTCAAATTTATGTGATGGAAGGAAATCATGTCATTTTGCCGAATGGTAAAATACGTGTCGGCAGTTCTCAAGGGCAGATCCATATTCTAGTTGAGGAGTGGATTGTTATATCTTATGGAAAGGAGGGATCAAAGTGCCATTTTGGGGCAAAAATGTGGGATATTTGGCAATTTTTTTTCGAAATATAAGTCCTAAAAATGCAGTTTTAGGCTATATTTGATTGTTTAAAGACCGACCAAAGGGAGGCCAAAATTACCTATTTAGGCCTGTAATTTTGGAAATTTTTCGGGTGAGAACAGGCTCTATTTGTTTCACGGACACCCAGGGCTCGTTACCTGTGCAGGAAATATGTTCTTCCGTAGCATCTTTTTTTTATATATATATATATTTTTAATCTATGCCAAAGCATGCATAAGCTTTTTATAGGAATATAATAAATTAACTCTCAGATCGCAATTTCCTAAATATCTTACATTGAAGTTGAACAAAAATGAAAATAAGAAAGTAAAGATCGTCGAAAGTAATCGAATGGTGACAACGGACGCTTCGCTTCTGCTCTGCTTTTTGTCTGGTCAGTAAAAGTGAATCTTTTTCGCTGGGGGGGGGGGGGTCTTGGAATCTTAGCTGATTCTTTCGTCTTCATTGCATGATTCATTCGTTGTTCGGGGAACGCGTCCATGGAAGCGTCCCGGGGCCTAGAGATTTCGGTGCTGTCGCTTGAGGCCCTTTTTCCTCCTCCTTTTGGCGCGAAAAGAGACAAAAGCATCGCGCAAAGAAAGAAAGAAAAGAGGAATCGGCTAGGACAACTTGCTTTTTTGCTTATCCGCTTTCCGGACTTACCCTTCAAAAAATGCATACTTCCACTTTCATCACCCCAAAGAAGAAAGAAAAACAAGTCAGGGAGCGTCAAGAATTTAGATTTTTGAGGTATGTTTTAAAATAAGAAACCTGATGATAATTGATTGATTTCTTTAGATTGCAGAATTTGTAGGTGTTTGGATATTTAATGAGTACTAAATATGTTGAACTTTGTCCAACTAAAATTGACTTGTTGTTTGTGTTTGATGGAAATAATTTTAGAAACATTTTTTTACGTAGTAATTGTAAATATTTTTATGAAATATGTTTTCATTTAAATTAGAGATGAGATGATGAGCTACTTATACGTTTAGTAGAAAATTATTTATTGTGCTTAGCTACAGTTTAAGGCTAAGATATAGCAGCCTTGTGTAGAATGTGATCAGCCTCTTTAAGCCGCTGCTATGCTATGGAAAAATAAAAAAATAAATAAGTAAAACTTCCTATTCAGTAATTAACAGTAATTTTCGTCAAATGAATGCGTAAATAAACGAAAAAAAATGAATTGTTAATGGAAAATAAACGATTGTATGAAAAAGTGAATCAACTAATGTATGAGAAAATAAATAAGTGAATAAATTAATATATGGAAAAAATAAATAAGTGAATAAAATAGAGAATGAATAAGAAAATAAATGAATGGATGCGTAAACAAGCGAGTAATTAAGTATAAGAATGTAAATGAATTAATTAATAAATGAGAAACTACTTTCGTGATTTCATAAATGAATGCCTAATAAAATGAAATGAACTACTATTTCAGTTTGTCTCATCCACTTCGCCCGACGTGCACTTTACACATTGCATCAAACATTTAAAATCAAAACATTTTAAACATGAACTAAATTAGTACTGCACTGGACATTAGGAGACCTCAACTAGTACTCAAAATTATAATTACAAGAATTTTATCATTTTATAATAACGAAAAATGTTTTTGAAAAACCACGAATATTACAAAAGATGTATCTAATTTCGAAAATAACTTGCATAATTTTTTTCGTTAATCTTTAGAACTACTTATTTCTTGTTAGGAATCAACTATTTGTTCAGGAACTCAGTTAAAAGATTGCTTGATAAGTGGCGCTGCAAATTGAAAATATTTTATCATTTCACTTTGCCCTTCCCCTGGTATTTATTTGTGCCCCAAAAGGGTCTTTTTATGAAATTTTTAATTTTCTATTTTCTTCCGATAACAAAGGGTTGAGATAGCTAAGAAACTTAATAATCTTATTCAATAAGTTTATTCTGCCGTGTTCGAAATGTACAAAAGTCACTGTATTCTAACTATTTGCTGTTAATTCTGTAATAAAAAATACAGGAAATTGAAATTAAAAACTCGTGTCAGATTCAGGGCATGAACGGAGTTACAATTTTACATTTAGGGGACTAAGCCCCCAGAAAAGCAAAAGTAAAAAAAAAGTTCCTCAAATAATATTTTTTAATACTTTTCTGAAACAATTTTTTTTTTTGAATTTGTTCAAGGAAGCCCTCACTCAGCTAATATTAATAAAGCAGATTTTCTAGTATTCTCCAATATGATCAGGGTTATCTCGGAATATTTTTAAAACAGAAGTCTTAAAAACGCTGTTTGGCCAATCTTCAATAGTGTAGGAAGTGCTGAGAGCGATCCAAGGATTTCCACAGGCCCAGAGAAAAATTTCCAAATTGGCAACAGAAATGCAAATTTAGGCATTTTTGTGTAATGTTAGCCAAATTGGTGCTAGCCAAATCGATTGCCAAGTAAATTACGCCACTACGACTAGCATAAGAAATCCTGTATGATGGATTAGCAAGGCAAAAAAATGGTGATCTAGAAACCTGGAAAACTGCCAATTTGAAAGAGGAACTGCTTGCAATTTGAGGTCCAAAAAGGAAACATATAGCAATTTGTCATAGCTAATAAAAATAATAATAATAATAATAATAATAATACGCACACACACAAACACATCCGGAAGATAGCAACCACCTCCTCCCCTAAAGCGTCAGCATATAGTCCGAAATTGCGTTTTAAGACGTCAACATCAAAACATTTTTCATGTACAATCAAAAATGCGTTTAAAGAGCTTCTATTTCGAAACTTTGTCGACGAGCATCCACAAATAAAACAAGTTCTCAATGCTCCTTCCTTACAGAAATAACTTGAAATTGCGTCTTAACAAAAAAGCTTTTTATTTTAACGTCTAAAATGACGCCCGACAACTCTGCACACTCTTAAAAGCCAGGATCAAAATTCAAGCCCCCCGATCAAAATTCACTCATATAAGTCGGCAAAACGCTGGGAGTCAGTCGGCAAATTTAATCTCAACACCCCCCCAACCGAACTTGCTTCGCGACGGCCCTGGAAATAACAACAATAAGTTTACGTCGGATCTTTGCCAAATTTGTCACAAAGGTTTTTCAATACTCAGAAATTTCATATGGAGGGGGAGATAAGTTTGTTTTAAAAAATCCGATAAGGTCTTAATTAAAATTTTGAAATAGCTATTCCTTCACTTTGGCATGAAACTTTACACAATTTTTTCTTTTGTTTGAGCCTGATTGGTGAACACTGAATAATGCACACCTTCGAACACGTACATATAGATTTAAATAAAATACAATTTTAACCATTATTTGCAAATAAATGGGCTTCATAACAGAGCTTCATCCTGCACTAAATCTATATACATAAAAGACAACTTTTGAAAACGTATGTCCGGGGTAATCTTCCAAACTACTGAACCGATTTTAACCATTTTTTCACCGTAGATAGCTACAGTAACAGGGAGCAGGACAAGCTATAATTTATTTCTAAAAAGCTTAGTTTAAAAAAGTTATTATGGAAAACAGTTAATTTTATGTCATTTCCCCAATAAATGATTAAATTTTCAACCCATTGTTGCAAAAATTTGGTGCCATGCAGCAACAATATTGATTGTAATCATATTGAAAATTTTGAACCAAGGCTTCTCTGGAGTAAGTATGGAATTTATTGCCTTCTAAGGATTTTTATATTTATCTGAGCCAACAATCGCTAACGGGTGAAATAAAAAAAAATGATTTTGGCAATAGTTAGAGAATAGAAAGTGTTTAAAAAAAATTTCTAAATTAGGTACATAAGATGTTTTTACCTTACCAATGTTGTCACGAGGATAGAAACTAATAATGGGACTTATTTAACGAGCAATATTTGGAAATGGTTAATTTCAGTGCGATTGATACTGTAAATATATATTTATTTTAATATACCAAGCTTATAACATTTCCTATTTACTCAAACATTATTTGTAGCTTGGTATTTTTTTTAGCTTGCATTATTTTTTTATAGTTTATCCATAACCTAGCCATTGTTTACAGAAGTAGCCATTATGTTTATAGCAGAGACGTGCCGTCTGGGTAGGCAAGGTAGGCAGTGCCTACCCATGAAGAAAACAAACCAATTTTTTAATTTCATTAAATGACATACAATGCGCTGATTGGAAAATATAAAGGCATTAAACAGCGAATATAGTAGAAAAAACACGGAAATTTTCATTTTTCTTCCTTAAAAAAGCATCGACTACCGCTGCTTTTCGATCACTGCATCTCTTACCATGCATCGTCTCAGGAAGTACCACGTGCCCCGCACTTTTCTCCCCTAATGTTCGAAAAGCGGCGACGAAAGGCTGTCCGAAAAGTGCCTTTGCGGTTTCTTCTGTTCTCCGCCGAAACTTGACTGCGTCATGCGCAGAACCATGCCTGTGGAGTCTGTGACTTTTCTACGGTCTAGACGTCTTGACGCCGTCTTTCGTACAGTACTGTTGAATACTTGCAGTTTGCTATCTCCATTTCGTGTTTTCTTTTTCATGAAATATAGTAATTTTCAAATGTTTTGTGTTTTTTTTGTATCCCGCTTTTTCGTAGGATTAAGTTGAAACTGTATCCAATATGGATATGAGATAGTTTATAAATTATATACATATATGCAGGCGAATATTCCTGCATATATGTATATAATTTGTATAATAAGTAAACATCTTTCATATTCACATTATTTTATTGCTTTTTACATTTCATGCGTTTTTAATGATATATATTATTCCACAAATCTTCGCATCTGCCTACCCTAGGCATTCATTGACGGCACGTGCCTGGTTTATAGATATGCACTTTAGTGTTGGGAAATTTATGAATGAGTTTCACTAAACCACCCTACACCCACAGAAACCCGGGCAGGACCGGGTACCCGGCTAGTGGTTACACATTAGCTGTTGTGCTTAAAATACAGAAATTGTTTTTTTCAATTTATTGTTTACCTTCGAAAAGTTGTGCGATTTATAAAGAAGTATGGTGTGCGTATATGTAGATTCAGCGGTTTAAGGAGACACGGGGGTTTCAAAAACCTAAAAATTTACCAAAATTTCGATTTTTCAATTACTATTGTTTTAAATAGAAGAAATACTTTTGAACATGGGGCAAAAAAACTTTTTCGAATCAGTGAAAAATTGATCGAGATATGGGTACTTTTATGAATGATCACGCCCTTTTGTAATCTTTTCGGTAATATGCAAAAGGTATGGAAAAAATCTTGGTACTGTTGGAAAAGGCAATTTTTTCAAGGTTATTCTTTTAAAACAACCATTAAAATAAAATTAATCTATATGAATTTACTAATTTTAATAAATAGTTCCAACATTTGACCTCATTCTCTTTTCCTAAACTGAAAATTTTAATTTTCTCAAAACGACATTTTTACGTGTGACGGTAGATTTCAATATGCTCCATGCATAAGAGTTTAGCATTGATTTGCTTAAAATTGCATAAGTGAAAAGTAGTTCAATAAACAGTTTCTTGGGAGACTTCTTTTAAGTTATGCAGCATTATAATCTTAAATCCTGATTTGTTATATATTGAAACTGTGTGTTTTCGAGTTAAAATTAGCATGATTTTGAAAAAAAAAATCTCGCATTTGTTTCCATTTACACACAATACTTAAATATCTTCAACACTTTATTAATATAATGCTAATGCATACTTTTATGATACTGTTGCATAATTTAATGCAAAAGTGATGTGCTGGGAACATTTTAATCAACGCGATTTAATTTAATTAAAAAATTTAATAACTTTTGAAATTATTGTTGAAAATTTAAAATTTTTGGTGGGAATTGCTCTTATTTTAGTATAATCATCCTGTAAAAATTTCAAGGCGATTGCTTGAAATTTACAAAAAATTGGTTTTAACCCCCCGTGTCGCCTTATTATCTGCTGTATTTTTACTTACTTACTGCTGTTTTGATGATCCGCTTACTATTAAAATGCTCGTGAAAATAGGAAGGAGCCAGTCAATCAATTAACACAATATTCAGTAAATCATTATTAATTTTATTTTAAGCAAAACTAAACATTTTGTCGGTAGTACACGTTTTTCAGTGCAATACAATTCAATTGCTTACTCATGCAGCTTTCTGACATCATAAAAATACCTGTCTGAAGAATCTTTTGACAACCGATTTCTCTAACCAACATCACCACACATGAATTCGTAACCTCAGTCGAGATAGATTGACACTTTGACTTGACACACTCACACACACAAAAGAGAGAGGAAAACGCACAAAAATAAGAGCGCTCACTTTGGTTTAAGACCGTACTACATGTCCCTTTTGAGGTGCTATGAATTCAAAGTTTACTTTTTACGCTATTCATTTGAACCGTGTTCTGAAACTTTTATTAAGTACTTCACTCTCTTCGAGTAAAAAAAAAAAAAAAAAAAACACCAAAGGAGCACAGGTTCGAAGGCGCAAAGACGCATAGCCCAGAGGAAGATGTTTTTTTTTTTTTTTTTTTTGGGCTAAAGGTCTTCCTTCCAGACTACCTATCACCCCTGGGGGCCGGTGGGGGGCAATGAATTAAAGTGAATTATAGCATGTTATTAATTATAATCTCCTGCAGCAAACTTTTATAGACTGTTTCATTCGCTCGAATTAAAAGAAGGTGGGGGAGGCACCCAAGTTAACTAGATTCGAGGGTGCAATGATATATAGGACGGAGGGCGCTCACTTTGGATTAAGCCCCCCCCCCCCTCCGACTGGACTGCCTTGTTTCATACCCTCCGAAAGTTAGGTGGAAAAAAAAGAAGGCGCACAGGTTCGAGGGCGCAAGGGCGTACAACCTGGAAGGCGCTGTATTTTTTTGGCAAAGATCCTCCTTTCCGACAACCTATCACGTCTATGATGCAAAAAATAAAAGTTAATTATAACAGGTACATTATTGAGTATAACCATTATCTTCCATCTTTTATAGATCGCTTTCCGTGCTTCGAACGTAGAGATTTAAAAAAAAAAGGGGGGGGGGGGCTTTGTTCACGGAGCAAGGACGCACAGACCGGAGGGCGCTAACTTTGGATGAGATCTCCCTTATAGACCACATATCACTTCTGGGGTACAACAAGAACCGCCTTCTGATAACGCTTATGGACTACTTTTTACATGTTCCAAACGGGAAAAAGTATAAAATAAGTAATTTACTAAATTTGAAGGCGCACTGGCAGTGTGTGTGGGGGGGGGGATCCTGTTCAAACTGTTAGGGGTTGCTTTCAAACCTTTAAAATTAAAAAAAAAAAAACCCGAAGGCGCACACGTTTTGAGGGCGCAAGGGCGCACAGGCCGGAGGGCGCACCTGCCCGCGGGCAGGTTGCCTCTACGGCCAGTCCGCCTCTGCACCTATCTAGCAGTATTTTATCTATGTTCTCAGCAGTTACTTGGACTTAGGTGCCCCCCCCCCTCCTCCCGCAAGATTTTAAACCCCCTCAAGAAAAACCCTAGGAGAGACTTTGGCTTAGGAGAAAACTTCTATTTAACTATAAAAAGTACTTTTTCAGAGCAACTCATAATGGAATTTCTACTGAATAGTGGGCCCTAAAACCTCATGCGCCGCGGATGTGCTATTTATGCCACTCTATTTTTAAACATATAGTTGATTCCAGTTAAGAAACAAATTGCTCTAAAGATCAAAGTATATAATCCGAATAATTTTGAAGATTTGATTAACATATGTAACATTTTGCGGTGAACTAAAAACAATTTTTGCTACAACAAAATGAGTCCCTTTTTAGCCTTCTTTCCCGTTAAAAATAAAAGAAAGACGAAAAAAGTATTAGAAGTAGGTTAATGCATCTAAAAAATATCGCCAAGTCCAAAAAATATCGCCAAGTTAAAAAAATAAAAAGGTAAAATGAATATCGAAAAATTAAAAATTTGAAAGTAGGGTATTGAGATGGGGAATTTGTGGGCGCGTTCAGAGTACGCGCCCGAGCTTCCCGGGAAGCCCGGGTTCTTCCCAAAGCGCTCAGAGCTGCCATTTGGAACGCCCGAGCTTCCCAAATGCTGTCCAGAGTAAGCGCCCGAGCTTCCCGGGCTCAAGCACAAGCAGCCCAGGAAATTTAGCTGGCGTTTAGCAAAGGATGATGCTCATTGGCTGAAATTTATTGCTCTTTCGTCTGCTAGGATTTACGAAGAGTGACTAAAACGAAATCTTGAAAATACACACAGAATGGTCAAAAATACGCACGCTATTTGCTGTGATGAATCTGAAATAATATATTTCCTTGAGAATCGGTCATTGCAGGAACAATCCTATCAGATAAGCGAGATCGATGAAATTCTTTACTTACTGTTAGGCCTATTTCATCGTAAATTCCTTCACTTAAAATAACATATTTCTCATTAAATTCGATAAGTTATTTCGATCCCACGCTCAATCATGGCGGTAGAGGAACAATAGTTGTCGCCAAGGTTAAGAATGGTATCATTTTGTGCCAAAATATTGGAGCAAATGCAGGATTATTCCTGCATTGACCGGCCCACTACGCTCTGCTGTTGTGTCCGCCATTTTGTTTCTTCCCGAAAGGCACAAGTGCTGTCCAGACCACAACTTCCCGGGCTCGACCTGGGAAGTTATTTATGACGTCATGGCTTAAACGCCCGGGCGAATACTCTGAACGCAGCCTGCGTGTCGGTCTGTCGGTCGGTCTGCCCCCCCCCTAATAACTTTTGAGTGAACCGTCCGAATGGAATAAACTTTTTTTTGTTTGTAAGATCTCGGAGAGGCTTTCCCATACATTCCCGTATTTCGCTCTACGGGGAATTTAAGTTGAATGTTGATCCTGAACTTAAAATCGGATTTCCTTCAAACTAACTTTGTAAGAAAATGGTTTTGATAAATAATGTTTGTAAAGTACTTTTCTGAGTAATCTTCTGTGAGGACTCTGATACCGACTCCGACTCCGCAAATATGGCGGAAATGCAGGCTCAGAAAAAAAATGACTGACTGTGCAGACGATTTTTTGTTTATTTATTCAACTGTTTTATTTTATTTATTATTATTATTTATTTTTTTTCTTGGTAGACGATTTTTTTTGTAACAAAAATTTTTCATTCACGAGAACATTTTATTCTTTATATGTATTTAACAACTGGCAACGGATTAAAAGTGAAATTCGAGACATTTTATTAACGGACGAGTTTTTTTTTCCTTTTTTTTTCTTTCTAATGATAAAATGTGTTTTGATGCTCTTTGTACTTTTATTTATTTATTTTATTATTATTATTATTATTATTATTTTGAAAACGATGGAGGATTTTTTCTACGGAGGAACTGTAACAGTTACACTCTTTAAAAGGTGCGACAAAACTTTATTTGTTCGTTAATTATTTTTTACGTGTCTATTTCATCTGATGAGAGGGGTATATTTTGCTTTTCGAAATCAGCTCTAAGTGCTAAAAAGGTATGTATGACATAATTTTCAGTCTCAGATAATCAAGAGAATAATGATCAGATGCGAGAATGCCGATGTCGATGTCAGGCCCGGATTACCCATTAGGCCATCCTAGGCCCTGGCCTAGGGGCGCAAACTGGAAAAGGCGCATATTGAGGTGGAAAACAAATTCATAATTCGTTGATAAAATAAATAAATAAACAAAAAAGAAAGGAAGAAAGAAAAAAAAAGAACGCAGCACGCTAGTATATGGAGAAAATGGTTAATTAGAAGCGCTTGCAACCTGCCCCCCGAGCAGGAGAAAAAAATTGAAAGGTAGGGGGCGTTAAGCTTGAGTCGAAATAATTCTGATCAAAGCAAATTTTTTTTCAATACCTTCGATTTGAGAATCATATTTTGAAAATATAGCACAGAGGAAAATTAGTAACAGCCATGGTATAGAAAATGTTCTATTATAAAACTCATTTATGAAATAATTTTTCTCTTGATGTCTTTAAATCATATCAGTAAGTTTGTTTTGCAATTAATAATTTATTAATTTATATTTATTTAAGACAGTCAACCCACAGGGGCGTACGACGTTTAAATTTTTGGAAGTGAGGCACATTAATCAATTTACCGAATGAAACTTCAAATTTTGCCGAATGACAAAATACGAGCCTACACAAGTTCCAACATTTAACGAAAAGAGACATTAGACCCCTTAGAAAAATTTATTACAAATTTGCTTCCGAATTTGCCAAACTTACACATAATCATGCCAATAACTTGCCAAACCATAAACTTGCCAAACTGCCGAATAACAAAATTTTGGAGAGTTAGCAATGACCTCACGTCCGAGCTCCTCTGCTACAAATATTGCTTATTTTGTACTCAAAATATTTACCATAGACTGCTTTAGTTCTCAACAGACACATGCATCGCATAACAAGTTCCTAATAAATAATTTCTAATGCACAATTTTATATATTTTATTTATAATTATGTCAGTTATTGGGGTTCACTTTCAACATATTATTTTTGAAAATATTTTAATGAAGGTCAAAACAAAGTGGACAAAAATCAGGACATGCCTTGAAATATGTTTTAAATAGAAGAACAATTAAAGAGAGGGATAAAACAATTGTGAGGAAAGGAGCATCAATATTCTAATCTTTCTAACGTAGAAAATGAAAGAAAAACAAAAGTGTATTAAGAAATTCAAGAGCCATGCTTTTTAAATTTAATTACAATAAATTAAAAATTACTTTAAGCTATCATTGCTAATTATCTCCTCAGCCCAAAACATTATTATTCTTTTTTTCTGTGGCCTCAGACGTTTGTTTTTCAATTTCATTATCGAAAAATAAAAAAAAAAATAAAAAAACTTTTTAGAAAAAGAAAGCGCGAGACAAATGTTTTACAACATATTTTCAAGAATAAATAAAAGTTTAGCGACGTAGTCAAATAAGGGAAGGGAACGTTTCTGAGCCTAATCCCTTAAATTCACGTCACCAAAGCAAACTAAAATTCTGTTTTAATAATTTTAATTTCAGAAACATTCCATGGGAGATCCCCTGAATCCGCTTCAATTTCCACCTTCAAACATTATCTAATCTTGCTTTTTATGAAACGTGCATTTTAAAAAGTTCCCGAGTGAGACTCAACGAACCCCATCTTTTCCCGTAACATCCAAAGTGATCTTCAACCTCGCATTTAGGACTTAAATGTCGAAAATTTTCTGAGGAGAGTCCAGAAACCAATTTGTTCCCCTTACATCACCGAAGATTTTCGACAATTTCATTTGTCTGATTTCAACAGATCTGTCAAGGAGGGTCCTCACCCCGACCCCTCCCAACATTTGAAACCCTCCTAAAATTTCAAAATATTTTAATAAGAGAAGAGTTCCCAACTCCCATCTCTTCACCCAGCACTGTTATAGATGCATTAGCATTTTTAAAAATGCATGTTTCGAAATTTTTTCTCTATGGAAAGCTCTCAAGCGCCCCATCTCCACACCATAAGAGATCATCTAAAATTTCGTTTTCAGACCGCAAGATCAAAAACTTTTTCGGGAAGTGAGCCTGACCTCAGGCCTCTCCCACCTCATTAAAAATTGTCTAAAATCTCGTGTTTTGGGTCTCAATTTTAATAAAGATTCCCAAATAGCCCCCCGTTTTCGGCATTCAGTCCTCATCTAACACTATTCAAATCGTCTAATTGTTTTCATTACTTCAATTCCGACACCTTTCCCAAAGCGTATTACTGAACCCAATCGTCTAAAATTGTATTTTAGGATCTCGGAAGAGCTCTCCCGATTTCCGCCTTTCCAAAGCATCATTAAAGTTCGTCAAAATTTAAGTTTCGAAAGGGGTGAGGAGGAGTCTTCAAACTCATTCGTTATCAAACATCATGAAAGCTGACTCACACTTGCTTATGTAGGACTTCAGTTTCGAAAACGTACCCGGGGGGGGGGGGGGCAGAGGTAAGCGACTGACATTTTTCGGGCAAAACAGTATGTATTTTGTAACTTTCAAAGAAAAATATACGTTGTAATATCGGGCTTTTCAACTGGTTATTATACCATTAAATTTAGCTTAAAAATTACAATAATCCAGGAGAAAAGATCGTTTCTACAACGTATATTTTGCTTTGAATGTAATAAAACACTTACAATTTTGCTTTATAAGTAACAAAAAATCAATAAATTTCCTATACATGGCATAAAATTGCATTTTAAAAGCTTCAATTTTGACAAATTCCCGAGAAACCACCTTTGGACCTTTCTTTTTCGAGCATTGACAGAGGAATACGAAAAAAAAAGGGAGGAAAGACAAAAGAAAACAAAATCATAAATCAGTTCATCAAATGGTGAGGGGAGGGGGGAGAGGGAGATTCGATTTTGATAAGTTTTGGACTTGTGAGGTGGGGCGTAGTTTCTAAGTTTGGCCTAGGGCGAAAACAGACTTTAATCCGGCCCTGGTCGATGTACGGGAAAAATGGCTCGTTTAGTTCTTGACAGAACTTCTTGTTTAATATAAATTCATACACTCTATAAAAAAATCGACGCGCTCTCAACCGCACAATTCCTTCTTGGTGCGCCGATTGTTTTGTTATAGAGTGTATTTTAAGCATCAATCGAAAGCTAGTCCAGTGAAGCACTTATTTATTTAATATTAGGTACGTTTTGATTTTAACTATTTAACACAGTCAGGTGCAAAAGTTAAATAGTTCCATTTTGTTTATTTGTTTATTCATTTGTTCATTCATGCAACCGTTTTTGCATTAATTAATTACTTCTTTCATTTGGATCCTTCATTTAGTAATTTAACTATTCAAAAATTTATTTTTCATTTGCATTCTTTCATTTAGTAATTCAATTATTTATTCATTTAATTCTTATTTTTCTCATCCATTAATTTATTTATTCGTTTATTGTTTCATTATTTAGTCATTCATTCTTTTATTTGCTCATTCACTTGATCAACAATATTTTAATAATGAACCAGAAAATATTTCATGAGAAAGTTAGTTTACTTTCCACTTTGCTGACTATAAAAAATAAAAAATAATAAAAATAAAAATAAAATATTAATAACAATAAAAGAAAATAAAATAAAAAGTAAAAGTTTTTAACTTTTTTTTAAAGGTGCAAATTTATTGCTAAAGAGGAAAAATAATATTTCAGTGCAAGTTTTATTCTGAAATACTTTGTCCATTCTCTATGTACAGAAGTTTTCAAAACAAATTTTCAATTTTTTCATTTTGAAAAAGGTATGTTTTCTAACTGTTTCCCTTTACCTCAAATTCTCCACTTGAAGTTGGTTTCGCCTGCATACAATAAATGTTGCAACGAAACACGATTTACAGACAATGCTACGGGTATGAAAAGTATCCGGACACGCGCTTTTGTGAAGATGAAACACTTATTGGTATTAAATTTTCAGGTGAAATATATTTCTACTTAAACTCGAAAGACCAATAAATGCTTATTCTTCATAAAGGTACGTGTCTGGATATATTTCTACTGAATATTTATTGACATAAATGCGTATTCTCTCTCTCTTCATAAAAGCGCGTGCCCGGATACCTAAACCCATACTTATCTTACTCGCAGGATAGCTTGTAAATCGTGTTTCCGTGCAATATTCATTGTATGTAGGCAAAATTAACTTTAAGTAGTTTAATTGAACACACGTATTAATGATGCGACATCAGGGCTGTTTGGTTTCAACCACATTGGTTTACCCAAATTGCGAAAAAAAAAAAATTATTTTCCGCAAATATTTTCATAAAAGTTACATGTTATTGAAAAATACAAAATCCAATTAATGCAATATATCTGCGCAATTCTGTGCTCTTATATTAAAATTTAATGCCGAATTTTCAAAGAACTTTTTTGCTCCCAAATATAATAAAACAAGCCCCCCTGTATGAATTGTGAAAGGATCAATAAACATTGATTTTTATGAAAAAGTCTTTATTATTGAAATGTGTTAAAAGAATATTTTCATCATTTGAATTTGTACTGTCAATAAAAAGGAATTCATTAGAATTGGAAAATACTTCAGAACTTGTCTTTTCATTCGTGATTTTTAATTGAAATGATTCTAAAAAGAGAAAAATAGACATTGTGTTCTTAAACGCATTTAATCAGAAGAAATAATGACCACTATGAAAACATAATTAGTTCTTAAAGCCTATTTCTCCTATTTGGGTTAGTTACTGATACATTTGATATTATTTCATGACCTGTAAGGGCCATGCTCCACATCGGCGTAAAGCAGAAAAAAAAGGCAGAAGCGTAAAATGGATTCAATGGTTTTCCTATGGAAAGTACCCGGATTTTCGGTTTCTGCCTTCAGTTTCGGTCGCGTTTTACGCTGATGTGGAGCATGGCCCTAACTTTTTTTTTTAAGTCTCTGAACAAAATATCAGTTGTGATCTTTTGATTTTTAAAGTTATGTCATGTGCGTCAGATTTGTGATCTATTTGAATTGCAGATACTGCAAAATACTTTCTGTGCTTTAGAGTACAAGATTTTGATTTTACCTTTACTTATTTGTTTGTCGTAGCTATAATTACACTGCGATGCAAAAGTTTAGACAAATGGCAAATATATGAATAAAAAGAAAACTGCTCAACGAAATGCATTCAAATTTCTACTGCAGGTACACAATATGGTCCCAAATACGTGTCTGGAGTTCTTAAAAATATAACTGGAGCCAAATTTTGGACATTGCAAAAGACATTTTTTTTATTGTTGCAAAAGTTTAGACAATCGTCAGATTTTATGTAAATATCCCTTGAAATGTAATTGGTGGAGGAAAGGCGGGGCTTTATTATTCAAATATAAAGTGCAGAGATTGCTGAATAAATAATCAAAATATCAAAAGCTCTGTAGTTCTCGTGTACAGAAGACGAGAAAGTTTGGAAGCCGAAATTTGAAAATGAACCTTTATTATTTTTTTTGTCTTTTAAATCGGCTCTAGTATGGTAGTACATTGTGTCTTACTTTGTGGAGAGCAAATTCAGACATGCGCATCGATCAAAAAGGCCAAGAAAAATTATATTTCTTAAGGATGAAGGAATTGAAAAAACGACTCGACCTGACAATTCGCCCCTTATTCCTACAAAACTTCAACTTGGGTCAAAAACAGCACGTGACAGCATAAGTAGATGAACAACTGAATCGGAATGCATAAAAAAACAAAGAATTGTGCCTGAGCCTTTTCGGACAGAGTGTCCCAAATAAGTCAGATTTTAATGTGAAAAGCAGCATATGTCTCATCGTGAATAAAAAATGAATGGTACTTTCTTTGATAAAAATTATTAAAATTGGGATGGCTTAGATGGATTATAATTCTTTTCGCGGGACTTGAGAAATATCCAATGATCATATGCTGTGCTGCTTTTACCATTAAAATCTGGGTTATTTGGGACCAACTTTGACCTCCCAAAACGGAAAGAAAAAAAATTGTTTTTTTAAAAATAAAAAAACACGTGTTTAATAATTTTAAATAAAGACCATATTTTGAAATTTTCAGCAAATAAAAAATGTCAAGTTTTTTGACTGCCTGATTCTTAAAAAAAACGGCTCTTAAAAATAAAATTCGAGACATTTTATTAACGAACGAGGTTTTTTTTATTTCTTTGATAAAATGTGTTTTGATGTTCTTCGTACTTTTATTTTATTTATTATTTTTTTTTCTTTTGAAAACGATTGTGAAATTTTTCTACGGAAGAACTATAACAGTTACATTCTTTAAAAGGTGCGACAAAACTTTATTTACGCGTTTATTTACTTTTTACATGTCCATTTCATCTGATGAGAGGGGTATATTTTGCTTTTAGAAATCAATTTTAAGTGCTATAAATGTATGTTTGACATAATTTTCAGTTTCAGATATTCAAGAGAATATTGATCAGATGCTAGGATGCCGATGTCGATGTACGGGAAAGTAGGCTCGTTTAGTTCTTGACAGAAATTCTTGTTGTAATATGGACTGCAATGCTAGACTACGGAGAGAAGGCGGATGGACTGGAAACAGACCACTTCATTCCTTCAAGAGGTTAGACTGGAAGTGGAAACGGACACTTTTCCAGTCCATCCGCCTTCTCCCAGTGGTCTAGCATTGCAGTCCATAGCTTGTTGTGAATTACAAAAAGTGCACTTTGGTCATGAAGGGGGGGGGGGGGGGGCTTGAAAACATTAACACAGTGCAAATGCCAGTAGCTAGGCGGAATTCAGCTACTGCTTTTATTCTTGACCCCAATCGGGTTTATGTTAAATACTTTTTCCACCAAGATTTCTGGGAGCTTCTAACCTATGGTTCTTTTTCCAAGTTATTCTTAAAAAATGATCTTATAGTCAGCTTTACATTGTGAAAAGGTACTTCATCATCAGCAGTTTGTGAAATCCCAGCAACTTTTTTAGCAAGGAAGTCAACGTTTTGCATTTAATTGTAATTATATAAGTTACATGTTTAAAAATATAGCAACAACTATTCAGTGATGCAATTCTAACATTTTATATGAGAAGTCTAATATGTGAACTTATATTTTCGTACATGAAGTAACAATCTATGATAAAGAGAAATTTAAAACATTTTAGTAACAAATGCGATGAAGATGCTTCATTAATAGTTATCAAATGTTTTATTAGTTAAAAATTACAAACGTCAGCAGCGTATTTGCAGTCACTCATTTTATTATATTCATACACTTTATTCAGAATCAAATTATGTTCTCTTATTGCACCAAATAGAAGAGATTCTTTCAGAATCGAGGGATTCAGCTTAAAAAAGGAAGAACAGAAAAAAAAGAAAAGCAACCAAAGGGATATGCAGTCGAGGTCTGTTGCAATCCATCTTTTAACCTGAAAAAAGATAAAGTGCAAAAAATCATAAAATATACCGAACAATAATTTAACTGTCTTTATAGTCTTTAACAGCTTGCAACGTTTTCGAGAAAGATTTTTAAGACGTTTGACTCTTTAATATACCTTTCCTTATGCTCTTCCGAACAGCGTGCGGCTATCACATCATATTTTTACTGGTAAAAATGGTGATTTTGAAACCATTTTTGGCAAATTAGAAGCTTAAACCTGTTATAAAAAAGTCATGTAACATATATTAATGGTAAGCTCTAATTTTTAGCTTTACAATAGTTTTTGAATTTTTATTCTGCAAAAATTAGTAGAGAAGTTACAGTCATTTGCCTGCAAATACTTTTCGTTTTTATTTCCCGCACTTTTTAAGTTTTTTAACAAATTTGTATTTTGTACAATTTTCAAAGTAGATATCTAAATATTGGGAGGATTACTTGTCTTGTCTTGTCATATGCGTCCTTCAAAAAAAATTTCGTTTACATCGGAAATGATAAGGCCAAAAATTGTTTTGATTAATTTGAGGTAGAATTGCCCTAAAATGACTGTTTTTACCGGTAAAAGTGTGAAACGAAGCACGAAATGCCATCTCTACTGGCAGCCAGACAGCCCAGTGCGGCTTACAAGAGCATAGGGAAAGATACACTGCTCGACATTGAAAATGCAACACCAAGAAGGAGTGGTCAGAAATTCATGCAAATTTTACCGTAGACGCACGTCACTGAGTTATGCAAATGATATGAAATGCGCAGCTCTCCGACGCACGTGAAGTAAGATATAAGAGAATGAAGTTGAAAAGTGGACTATGTTCATGTTGGTTTTTCTGCCAGACTAATTATCGGAGAAATTTGGTTTTTGTCTCGAAGGATACGTGTGATAGGAGGAAATGCCACGCCGTCCGCAACGAAGACACTTCCAGCATATAGACGACTTTACAAGGGGTATGGTGATCGGACTGAGAAGGGGAGGTTGGTCCATACGTCAAATTGCAGCTGATACCCACATGGATGCAAGCACTGTGCATCGGCTGTGTCGGAGATGGTTGGAAAGAGGAAATGTAGCCACATTGAGGGGTGCAGGTGCAGCCAGAGTGAAGTCAGACCGCTTGGATCGACGGATTCACCGACAAGCCTCGGCGGACCCGCAAGTCACTTGTACGTCGATTCTGCAGCACGTGCAAGGTACCCTGGATGTTCCTGTGTCGACCAGAACCATTTCCCGTCGACTGGTTGCACGTGGCCTGCAATCACGGCGCCCGCTAAGAAAACTGCCATTGACCTCACAGCACAGACTCCAACGTTTGGAATGGTGCCGGACCAGAGCGACGTGGATGGCAGAATGGCAAACCGTAGATGAATCCCGCTTCTGTTTGTCCAGCGATAGTCATCGCATACGTGTGTGGTGTCGACGTGGAGAAAGATCGAATCCGGCAGTAACTGTGGAACGCCCCACAGCGCGACATAATGGTTTGGGGCGCTATTGCATACAATTCCGTATCACCTCTAGTTCCAAAGTTCGTATTCGGGGCACTATGACGGCCCAACGATATGTAGATAATGTACTGATGCCGGTGGCAATCCCCTACCTTCAGGGTCTGCCAAATGCAATTTTTCAACAGGATAACGCCCGGCCGCACAGTGCTCGAATCAGCCAACATGCTCTACGAGGTGTACAGATGCTTTCCTGGCCACCATACTCTCCTGACTTGTCACCAATCGAACATGTGTGGGACGTGATTGGACGCCGTTTGCAGAACCTGTCACTGTCTCGTTCAGAGGACGAACTGTGGCAAATGGTTGAAAGAGAATGGAGTGCCATCCCTCAGGACACCATCCGCAGGCTCATTGACTCCATGCCTAGACGTGTTTCTTCGTGCATCGCTGTCCGCGGTGGTCCTACTTCTTACTGAGCCGACGCCGTCCTCGCTCTAAATTTTGCTTATTTATTTTGAAATAAATATCACTTATTGTTCCATGCTGTCTCTGTCTTCTTACCAAATTTCATCAATTTCTGACCACTCCTTCTTGGTGTTGCATTTTCAATGTCGAGCAGTGTATATCAAAGAGCTAGACGTTTTAAAATTGTTGTTTTTTCGACGTTGCAAGCCCTTGGACTAACACATCAGGACTGCGGAGTCAGACTGATTCTAGAGTAAAGGAGTCGCAGCTGCATATTTTAATATTCTAGGACTCGGAGCTGGTCATTTTCCCTCTCAACTCTGCAGTTCAGGTTAACTTGACACCATTTTAGTATATAACGTCAGTTTACACATTTTAACCTAGTAGTAATGACTTATAAACAAATGCCAAGCAGCTCGTTTTCGGCATCCAGAGAAGGCAGTTTCATGTTTATTAGCGATCATCATCAGTTCGGAATAGTCATTCGCGGTAGTAAAACTCATTCAGCCGAAGCGGGAGTGTTATTTGCTTAAGAATTTACGTTAGATGTATTCAACCAATTGAAAGAACACATCGCCCAGGCCCGTCATTTAGGGGGGACAGGGGAGGGTCAATTGACCCCCTTGGCTTTGAGAAATCAATGTATTTAGGTACATGTAAGTAGGCGTGGTTTTTGTTATTTTCCAATCAAACTTGCACTGGGTCTGCATCCTTTGACCCTTAACCCCCTGAAAAAATCTGAAACGACAGGGGTGGCCCCAAGCAACAGTTTAACTATGCTCCGTTTATTTGCCCTGAATTTATTTTGTATTTTGACTGACAGACCTTTATCCACTCCCTATTGGCACCTAAAGCTTCGTCAACCCGTTCGAAAACTTGATTGACCCTAGAGGCCACTTATCAACCACTTTGGGAAACCTTGTAGGGGGTGCTTTAAGCCCCTAGAGGTGGGAGACATGGTTCTCCTTGGTCTACAATTTTGAGTAAACCCATGAAGAATAACAGCATTAAACTCTAAGAAGGTTCTTCTGCCTTTATATAGAAGTTTGGTGAGACTTCATTTGGAATATGCTATTCAGTTTTGGTCTCATGTTAAGAAAGATATTAGTTTATTGGAAAGGGTGCAACGGAGGGCTACAAGGTTA
>JAXGGA010013980.1:0-33459 GCA_038373865.1 Uloborus plumipes
ATGTTTCTCGCCAACCTGCCTAGCAGTGAGTTGCACTCATAGGATGTTGGTAGAGCAACGTGGTGCAAAGCGTTCTTGCACACATAAATCCGATCTGTTTCATTGGAGATAGCTCCTTGGCTGCTGGAGATCGATGACGTCACGTCGTCAGACTCGGATTCTGATTGGCTGTCTTCTCCACTGATGTCTTCTCTCTCGATATGATGCCTAGTAAGAAAGAAATGCAGTGTTAAAAACAAAGTTCAATTTTACCCAATAAGGCCCATCTATAATATATTTATTCACAACCGTCATCTTGGGTCATAAGTTTCACCAATATTAGTGCTACTCAAATAAAATTCTATTTGTGAAATATTAAACTAAATTCATGGTGAAAGGTTTTTTCCAGCAAAATGAAATTCAAGAAAAAAATTTATGCCCTTCTGTTCAAACTTTCGTTTCCAGCCACTATACTAGAGTTCATTGAAACATGAGCGGCTATTTCTTTTGGTAGTGGTTTTCTGAAATTTCATACTTGTTGGCTTTGCTTCATTATTTTATGTTATTTTAATATAGTTTTGTGTTTTCTTTTGTTAATTATATTATTACACTAATTACATAAATTTTACTCGTGAACACTATTTTCAAAACTTTTGTAACTGAATGCATTCTGTATTTTAATTTGGATAATTGGTTTTTCTTTTAATTTAAACTCTACACAAAATGTTTTTTTTTTCTATATGAAAATTTTATAAATCAAAGAAAAATATCAAATTCTGAGGATTTAAAGGACTTTTTTCTGAGGAACTAAACCACGTTAATCTACTTGCGAATTACAATGTTCTATTTGTGCGTGGAAGTGGATATATCCTTTATATTATACGCAGATAGAAATTGCATAATAATGATCACATAAAATTTGAAGAATACTCCTTACAAGAAAGTTTTTGAAAGAGCTCCAGAGGATTAACGTTTAGGTTAATAAAATGCGCAGAAATTTAATAGTTAAACATTTGTCAAAAATCATGACAAGTTTTTTTCTTGTGGCATTATGTGAGAATGAGACAAAAATAAAAACAATGTTCTGAATATATTCGAAGTGAGCTGTGCATTAAATGTGTGATATTACACTGCTCGACATTGAAAATGCAACACCAAGAAGGAGTGGTCAGAAATTGATGAAATTTGGTAAGAAGACAGAGACAGCATGGAACAATAAGTGATATTTATTTCAAAATAAATAAGCAAAATTTAGAGCGAGGACGGCGTCGGCTCAGTAATAAGTAGGACCTCCGCGGACAGCGATGCACGAAGAAACACGTCTAGGCATGGAGTCAAAAAGCCTGCGGATGGTGTCCTGAGAGATGGCACTCCATTCCCTTTCAACCATTTGCCACAGTTCGTCCTCTGAACGAGGCAGTGGCAGGTTCTGCAAACGGCGTCCAATCACGTCCCACACATGTTCGATTGGTGACAAGTCAGGAGAGTATGGTGGCCAGAAAAGCATCTGTACACCTCGTAGAGCATGTTGGCTGATTCGAGCACTGTGAGGCCGGGCGTTATCCTGTTGAAAAATTGCATTTGGCAGACCCTAAAGGTAGGGGATTGCCACCGGCCGCAGTACATTATCTACATATCGTTGGGCCGTCATAGTGCCCCGAATACGAACCAGAGGTGATACGGAATTGCATGCAATAGCGCCCCAAACCATTATGCCACGTTGTCGCGCTGTGGGGCGTTCCACAGTTACTGCCGGATTCGATCTTTCTCCACGTCGACGCCACAGACGTATGCGATGACTATCGCTGGACAAACAGAAGCGGGATTCATCTGAGAACACTACGGTTTGCCAGTCTGCCATCCACGTTGCTCTGGTCCGGCACCATTAAAAACGTTGGAGTCTGTGCTGTGAGGTCAATGGCAGTCTTCTTAGCGGTGGCCGTGATTGCAGGCCACGTGCAACCAGTCGACGGGAAATGGTTCTGGTCGACACAGGAACATCCAGGGTACCTTGCTCGTGCTGCAGAATTGACGTACAAGTGACTTGCGGGTCCGCCACAGCTTGTCGGTGAATCCGTCGATCCAAGCGGTCTGACGTCACTCTGGCTGCACCTGCACCCCTCAATGTGGCTACATTTCCTCTTTCCAACCATCTCCGACACAGCCGATGCACAGTGCTTGCATCCATGTGGGTATCAGCTGCAATTTGACGTATGGACCAACCTCCCCTTCTCAGTCCGATCACCATACCCCTTGTAAAGTCGTCTATATGCTGGAAGTGTCTTCGTTGAGGACGGCGTGGCATTTCCTCCTATCACACGTATCCTTCGAGACAAAAACGAAATTTCTCCGATAATTAGTCTGGCAGAAAAACCAACATGAACATAGCCCACTTTTCAACTTCATTCTCTTATATCTTACTTCACGTGCGTCGGAGAGCTGCGCATTTCATATCATTTGCATAACTCAGTGACGTGCGTCTACGGTAAAATTTGCATGAATTTCTGACTACTCCTTCTTGGTGTTGCATTTTCAATGTCGAGCAGTGTATTTAAACTAAAGATTGGCGAATTGGTGCAGTAATAAAATTTTCGGCCACTCAAAAAACATGTTTATAAAGAAATCCTAATTATTTTCTCATAAATTTAATTTTTTGCGTAGAATTATCCTCAGCTCGTTTTTCACATAAAATATTTAAAATACACTATCATACTTTATATAAAGCTTAAAAGCAAGATATAATAAGAATAATCTTTACATAGTAAAATATTATTTGTACTTTAGTGCATGAATTGTTTTCGTGTCCATCCAGTAACGCATCAGCACAATCTTCGAGACATTAAATTTTGACAGTGAGTCAAGTTATATATTTGGGAAAAAATATTTTAATAATACATTTAAATTGACCCATCTTAGGTTACAAATCCTTTCAGTTCATTCAATGCTTCATCAAGGAATTGGTAAAATATATCAAAATTTAGCTCCAATCATCTTTCAGTGAAACGTTTGACCAACGTGAAGGTACTTTTGGTGGTCACCAGATCGTACAAGTATTATTACATAGATCGTTGCAACTAAATCTTAATACATTTAACTTACTTCTTGGTGAAATATTGAACTTTATTTTTAAAGATATAGTTGTATTCTTCGTTTGGTATTTTTGTCCATAACAATTCGCTACAAACAAGTAAGTTAAAATGTTTAATTGACAGTTTAAGCACTTTCTGACTAAAGCACAAAATCTGTAACTTTTAATAAAATTTTGAGATGTGTAATTCTAATTATTTCGCAAAAGTTTTCATTGCTGAAAAAAAAAAAAAAATCTGGTATGGACCCCATACTACTTCCTTTTACGTGTAAATTTCTTAGTAGTTGCCTTAAGTGTTAAAAAAAGTGCTTGGAGTGAGCAAGGTAACAATTCAAATATTTGCACCCCTAATCTGCCACGAAACAATGCAAAAAATATTTTACAATATTTAATTTTCTAAATATTGCTGATTTTAATTTCCATTCAGTGAATTTTTCGCAAAATATCGCCAATAGCGCCAAGTTGAACCCAAATTCAAAAAATAAATTTTTCGCCAAATTTGTCGCCAACTTGGCGATATGTCGTCAAGTTGGCGTCAAACACTTGGCGATCAAAAGCTTGGCGACATATCGCCAAGTGGTCGCGCCAATTCATATCACTTGAGTCTGCATTGAAATTAACACTGATTTACCACAAAAAAGGGGTAAAACACCCCTTTGGGAACATTCGAATGCAACCACAAGGGGAAATGCACAACTAGACCATCCTCAGAGCCTACATACCAAGCTAGAAGCTTCTACGGCATATAGTTTTTGAGTTATGCGGGGCACATACGCACATACATCCGCACACACATCCGCACATACATCCGCACATACGTACATACAGACGTCACGAGAAAACTAGTTGTAACTAAGTCGGGGGTGGTTGAAAAAGATTTTTCGGCTGCTTATATGTTGGTAGGTACACATGCACGTGCTAACAGGTTGAAAAAACTACTAAACATTCATTCGAGCAAAATCAAAATTTAGACTCAAATTTGAGTGATTTTTTTTTCGCGATCACAATACTTCCTTTACTACGTAAAAGGAAGTAAAAAAGAGTTTTACTAAAAGAGAGAGATTATTACAAAATAATGCTTTTGCTTCCTCGTCTTTTGCCCCCTGGCTGTATTTAATTTTATTGATTTCACATTTTAACAATAACTCAGTATAAGTTCTTTAGGTGAAGAATATCCTCCATATCTGATGTTTTTGAAATCGGGAAAGACGAAATAAACGCAATCGTAGAAAACTGTTAAAGGAATTGCCCTCATCCGAGTCAGAAAAGAGAAACAATTGGTCTAAAAATGACTCAATAATAAATAATTACCAAGTTAAATTACTTCCTCCTATTAAAAGTCATTTTGTTTATCACTAACTTATTCAACTGACTATATGTACTCAACTCATAAAATGGTATGAAAGCCCGTTCATTTAATTTTCTAGAATCTAAATGATTGCAAACCCATAGAAAATAGACCAAAACAACCCATAACTCATAGACCCATTGCTATCTTAAACGTCCTACGCTGTAAAAAATGAGTGCTGTTTTTACACTCTAATACAGCTAATTCTATAGTAATAAACTAAATTTTACAGTAATAAGCTACAAAATTTCTACTTGTACAGTAACAAACTGCAAAATTGCTAATTTTACAGTTTATTACCGTGCAATTTACAATTCTAAACAGCAACCTCTGCTGTCAGTATTATACTGTTGTTTTTACAGTATAACACAGCTAAATTTTACGGCAATAAACTGCAAAATTTCTAACTTTACCGTACCAAACTGGAAAATTGCTAGTTTTACAGTTTATTAATGTGAAATTTAAAGGTTTTAAATTAAAACATCGGCTGCCAGTTTTATACTGTAAAAACAACAGTTCACTTTTTTGCAATGTATGAACAAATGCGAGAGATATTTAATCTGGTAGCGTGAAAGAAAAAGAAGATAGAATCTCACAAGAATAAATACACACCTGTGCTCTTTAAGGCATTTTTTCAGCCCTTGATGACCCTTAACCACCGTCAGATCTCCAGCAAACAATCGAACACAGGAATCAACATTCACCTGTGAGCCCCTCAGTAGATGGAATCTCCAATATTCCTGAGACTTGTCTGGAAGCACAATTTTATGAGTCGTTACAGTTCTCTGGAACTCGTCTGGAACAACACCAGGCTCAGTTTCATAAAGGAATGACTGGAAATTTGACTCCGACGACAGTTCGACACCTTGGCACCACACAGATGAAATTTGATGTCCTACAGGGACTATGTCCCCTGAGGCCACACTTATAGTGTTCGGTTTGTAGATGTGATATTTTAGGATAAGTGGAGTTACGAAGCAGAACGCTGCAACAAATATAGCAACTAATGTAACAAGAGCATGCTTTGCCATCTTTTGAGCTTTCGAGGACAGATATCAGTGAGCTGATCGTTTTCATATCTTTAAAATTAATGACATGGTATTAGTCTTTTTTTTTAAATTTGCCTTCTTGCTGAATGCTTCGTTTATGTCTGAGAAATATATAAATTATTCAAATATTAAAACACTTTTAAAAGCTCACCTTTTTAGAGCAACTTCACATACTTAATAGCTTGATAAATTGATTTTTCAAAATGGCAATTGAAACGTAACTCATCAAAAGTTTCAACGAACTGTTCCATGCCATTTCACATCGTAGAAGTTGATGCAACTTAAAAGTATACATAAAAGTTAAAAAATTAAACTTAGTGCTCTGGATCCGTGTACATATTAATTTTTCCACAAGCGAGTTTAGTTTTTCTACTAATCAAAGTTTTTAAAAATTCTACGTCACCATTCTTCGTCGCATTGAATACAGTGAAATCGACTTAAGTCAAGCGGAACATTTGTAGAGAAAAACGAAGATGAGTCAGTGTTTACCTTCTGAAATCCATAAAGCAAGAACTGTCCCAGGATTAACAACATAAAATCTCTTTTCCGAAATTCCTTTGAATGATCAAGAAGCAGAAATTATTTTTCCGGATATGCTTTCATATAGCAGTGTAGATGTTCATAATTCTTTCGAAATCTTGAGCGCTACCAGTCGAGCACCAAGAACCGAGTTATCCACCATTGGTTATCACGTGATCGACAAAATAAGATAATGGCGTTCCGAAAGAGCACTGTGCAAATAGAGGAGGCGATAACTTTCTCCGTAGCAAGAGCAATTTGTCATCTCTCATTCGCCAAACATATAAAGAAGGAGGCTGTCTCAATTCTCTCTTTAATAAAGAAATGATACCCGAATTTTTATTGAAAACTAGCTTAATACCCGGCGTTGCCCGGGTGCTTATTAATACAACATAGCATTCAGGGAAAATAAGTTTGAAAGAGTTCTATTCATATGGGTATAAAATAATTTGCATCAATCAGTCTCTTAGGTACAAACTTTGAAAAAAACTAAAATATTACAGAAAGTTAAACGTTTACAGAAAAATAGTCTTATCAAAAGGTGAAAATTAAAGAGAAATGTTGTCTGTGCTTTGCCGCGTCTACTGGCATGAAATATATGCACATGGAAGTGAAAAAATTGCATCAAATTCACCCGCCAAATTCAAAATATTAACTTTTCTCTATTAACTGTTCCCACCTACAAAGTAAAAATTATTATAACTCAATCTAATAAATCTGTCTGAAATAAATCTGTTTCTCGTTCTGAAGGCTTATCTCCATTACAGACGCAACTGTTGTCGCATTGCAAATTTGAAATTCAAATCCGTGGTTCTTTTTATAAAGTCCACATGAATTATGATTGTTTTTTACTTATTTCAATGCTAAAAGGAAATAGGT
This sequence comes from Uloborus plumipes, assembly GCA_038373865.1. Taxonomy (NCBI): domain Eukaryota; kingdom Metazoa; phylum Arthropoda; class Arachnida; order Araneae; family Uloboridae; genus Uloborus; species Uloborus plumipes. The sequence goes on from JAXGGA010013980.1 coordinate 6,863, forward strand.
GAGCCTTAAATTGAAAATTCATTACTTTAATCGTAATCATTGTTGGAAAATACTAATATTTAAAAATCTTAAATTTCATCAATTTGAATACTAAAAGGCCTATCTCGATTACAATATAAATAGGCTAGATTCCTATAAAAGGGTCATTTTTTGACAAAAAATTTAAATTTGAGCTTTTTAGATTTTTTAAAATTTCAAGACCCCGCCTATGAGAATTCTAGGGCATCAAGGAACCTCTGTGTCAAGTTTGATGAAAATCTGACGCAAACTGTGGATTTGTATAGAGAACAAGTATATATATATACATACACTCATTTTTATAGATATAGATGAAAGTATGCATCGTAATTGATAAATAATGCTTTCTTAAACATACATCATTCATGGGCGCCCCGAACTAAAGTTTTTGGGAGGAGGAAAATTGTCAATTTGCCGAGTTAAGTTTCAATTTTACCAAATGATAAAACACAAGCATGCACACATGTCGTACATACATAACATTTAGTGAGAAAAAACCATTAGGTATTTTTTAAAAACAATTCTAAAAACTAAAAAGAACAAATAATCTCAATGTTGTAATATTGTCTTCAAATTGCCGAATCGTCAGCAAAACGTGCCGAATACGGAATTATTGGGAGGTCACAGTGACCTCCCATCGGGGCGCTCCTGACATCAGTAATTAATATAATATATTAAAAATTACTATAAGAAAAGAAAGAGAACGTTTATCGGTGAGTAAATCTATAACAAATCGCTCAAAACACATTATTTTCGTGAACTGTCCGCTTTTGATACATAAAATCAGTTCCAAGTGCCAAACATACACACTACATTTTTTTTTAGATCGACAATATCAAGTTCAAATTTCTCAATTGTTTTTCTGACTGAATTTCTGGTTATGCTCTGTGGCGGGTATAGAATGTCGCAATTGTTGCACTTGTGAAGAGTCCCCGCTACCATAGGGGCCCGACCCAACGGAGATATAAAAATGCGCAGAAAAATGTTTTGCGTAGTTGTACCAAAGACCTTGTGTTGTACGACAGATAAAGGGTTCCCAAAATACATTGCGACAAGCCCTGAAGCCTGTAAATCCGCCACTGACTACGCGAAGTGAAGGTCATATTTATGTATGGAAAATTGCCATTCTGATGCTATTCTGAACGATTGCTAATTAACATTTGTTAAGGGCAAAAATAGGGAAACTTCAATCAAGAGGACTGCCATCCTGGATGATTTCTACGATTGCTTGTCCAACATTTGTTTATGGAAAAAACGAGGAAACTTCAACCAGAAGAACTGCTTTCCTGGATGACTTTTATGATTGCTTGTCCTGCATTCACTTATGGTAAAAAGTGGGGAAACTTCAACCAGAAGAACTGCTTGCCTGGATGACTTTTATGATTGCTTGTCCTACATTTACTTATGGTAAAAAGTGAGGAAACTTCAACCAGAAGAACTGCTTTCCTGGAGGACTTTTATGATTGCTTGTCCTACATTCGCTTATGGCAAAAGTGAGGAAACTTCAACCAGGAGTACTGCCTTCCAGGATGACTTCTACGATTATTTATCCAACGTTTGTTAATGGAAAAAATGAGGATACTTCAAGCAAGAGTGGACTACTATACTGGATTTCTTCTACGATTTCTTGTCCAAAATTCGCTTATGCAAAAAGTGAGGAAACTTCTAAGGATGACTTCTACGATTGCGTCTAATATTCGGTTATTGCAATAAGTGAGGAGATTTCAATTAGGAGAACTGATTTCCAGGATTTCTACGATTGCTTGTCCAACATTTGTTTGGAACAAAAAAATGTGGAAACTCCAACTAAGAGTTCCAGATAGATTTTGCAGCTTGTCACAACATGAACATCATTTTCTATTTCCTAAGAAATGCTTGAACGATTAGAAACGCAACTTATTTGATGCCAAATGGATCACCAAGGTGCAGCTATTGCGATTGCGAATGTTACTTGAATCGTACTGTATTTTTAAAAAGAAATATCATCAATCTGCAAAAACGGAATAAATATAAATTATCTGAAAATGCAAACATAACTTAACGTAAAGTAATTCATAGGAGAGTTAAAAACTAAAAAGCTACGTCTAAAAGCACAAATGAGTTGAGTTAAAAATCGGCAAGCATGTTTCAAAGGCATAAAGCCTCCTTCTTCAGTGCTAAGCAAGAAATAGGAAGAACCAAAGTATCGGGAGAGTTTAAATAGCAAAAGGAGCAAAAGCTAGGTCAATCAGGTGTCAGCGTGTGCCGAGTCCGGATTTGGCGTTGCGTTATCAGAAAATTTAAAAGCATGAAGTAAAATTGGCGAGATGTGTGGAACTGCAAAGGATTCGTTACAAATTTTATTTAAATTTTTGTGAACATGAAAGGGTTCTAAGAAATCTAACTCACCAACAGTTGAAGGTCTGCAAATAATTTTAGCTTCGGAGAAAACAAATCTATGGCCTGTGTCCCAACAGTGCTTCGCAATTGAGGATTTTGAAAGTTCTTGCCTTTTAACATAATTTTCGTGTTCCTTTAACCTGAATTTTAGCGCCCGTCTGGTCTGACCTACGTATCCAATTTGACATTCACAGTTTATGTGATAAATGCCCCACTGATCAAATGGTTGGATGGGGTCTTTTAATTTAGACTTTTAGCTTTTAGTTTTTTCTGCTTTTTAGTTTTTTACTCATTTTCGCACAAAGTGAACTGTTTTTAATTCATAGGGGTGATACGTGATTTATTATCAGCTTATATATGATTGAAGAAAAAAACTAATGCATTTTCAGGGAAAAAGCAGTAGTTACTGATGCTTAGAATCGCAATTTCACCTCTTTCGAATCAACTTTATCGAAAAACTAACAATTTAAACAAAACTTTTTGTACTCTAAATCCTTGAATTTTAATTCATGTTCTTGAACATTTTTAAGGGGCAATTTTAAGTACAATATTTTGACCTAATTCAAAACAAGAACAGACAAAATAATTTTTCCCAGTGATTTTTAATTCCGTTATTTTTACATGAGACCAAAATTTCCATCGAAAATTTTATGACTTCATTATTTTGAAGTATGAATGCAAAAATAAAATTGAAATAGTTACAAAAATCAAGTAAAATTGAATTGCAAAGAAATCAGCCAAATACACTGTTCGACATTGAAAATGCAACACCAAGAAGGAGTGGTCAGAAATTGATGAAATTTGGTAAGAAGACAGAGACAGCATGGAACAATAAGTGATATTTATTTCAAAATAAATAAGCAAAATTTAGAGCAAGGACGGCGTCTGCTCAGTAAGAAGCAGGACCACCGCGGACAGTAATGCACGAAGAAACACGTCTAGGCATGGAGTCAATAAGCCTGCGGATGGTGTCCTGAAGGATGGCACTCCATTCCCTTTCATCCATTTGCCACAGTTCGTCCTCTGAACGAGGCAGTGGCAGGTTCTGCAAACGGCGTCCAATCACGTCCCACATATGTTCGATTGGTGACAAGTCAGGAGAGTATGATGGCCAGGAAAGCATCTGTACACCTCGTAGAGCATGTTGGCTGATTCGAGCACTGTGAGGCCGGGCGTTATCCTGTTGAAAAATTGCATTTGGCAGACCCTGAAGGTAGGGGATTGCCACCGGCCGCAGTACATTATCTACATATCGTTGGGCCGTCATAGTGCACCGAAAACGAACTAGAGGTGATACGAAATTGTATGCAATAGCTCCCCAAACCATTATGCCACGTTTTCGCGCTGTGGGGCGTTCCACAGTTACTGCCGGATTCGATCTTTCTCCACGTCGACGCCACACACGTATGCGCTGATTATCGCTGAACAAACAGAAGCGGGATTCATCTGAGAACACTACGGTTTGCCATTCTGCCATCCACGTCGCTCAAGTCCGGCACCATTCCAAACGTTGGAGTCTGTGCTGTGAGGTCAATGGCAGTCTTCTTAGCGGGCGCCGCGATTGCAGGCCACGTGCAACCAGTCGACGGGAAATGGTTCTGGTCGACACAGGAACATCCAGGGTACCTTGCACGTGCTGCAGAATCGACGTACAAGTGACTTGCGGGTCCGCCACAGCTTGTCGGTGAATCCGTCGATCCAAGCGGTCTGACGTCACTCTGGCTGCACCAATGTGGCTACATTTCCTCTTTCCAACCATCTCCGACACAGCCGATGCACAGTGCTTGCATCCATGTGGGTATCAGCTGCAATTTGACGTATAGACCAACCTCCCCTTCTCAGTCCGATCATTATACTCCTTGTAAAGTCGTCTATATGCTGGAAGTGTCTTCGTTGAGGAAGGCGTGACATTTCCTCCTATCACACGTATCCTTCGAGACAAAAACCAAATTTCTCCGATAATTAGTCTGGCAGAAAAACCAACATGAACATAGCCCACTTTTCAACTTCATTCTCTTATATCTTACTTCACGTGCGTCGGAGAGCTGCGCATTTCATATCATTTGCATAACTCAGTGACGTGCGTCTACGGTAAAATTTGCATGAATTTCTGACCACTCCTTCTTGGTGTTGCATTTTCAATGTCGAGCAGTGTATGTCATAAAGTAATATTAAATGCAGTCAAAATCAAAAAAGAAATGTTTTATAAATTTAAGTTATATACTTGACTTATGCACAGTGAGAGAGAGAGGGGGGGGGGGGGTATCGGTTAAGGAAATTTATTGGAATTAAAATAAATCTGCCCTGAATTTGGCCACTAAGACGTCATGCAGCGTCTCTTGCCAAATAATAAGACTTGAGGATTTATCTAGTCGAAGTGTACTCTACTTTAGTAAAACAAGACATTTCTACTTAACTGTCTCTGGAATTACCAGCCTTCGTGTTTTTTCCCTTTTGGTTATGTTCGACTATATGTAAGATTGTATTAAGCGTCGGCCCAGGTACTTAATTGACTATTCTGGTCCTAATCCACTGTAATATAGTTCAAGTACTTTATATCTTAAAAATAACATAATGCAGTAATACTGAGTAATAAGTGCGATAAGTCGCGTCTAGACTTGGGCATAGCCCGGCCGAATAGTTGATTGTTTTGAGCTGAAGTAATGATTCATCTGCAAGAAATAAAATTCAAGTTGTTCATACAGTGAACTCTCATTTATACGCCGCCTCATTTATGCGTCTTTTGTACTTACACGACGATTTTAAATGGTCCCAGCACATTGCATAGCAAAATAATGATAGTATCATTCGTTTACGCATCACTCTAAAGATAAATATCACTTTTGCGCCGAATTTCCCTAAAATGTAAAGAATTTAATTTATTTCCTTTAAAAAAATAAGCATTTCCTTCATTTTCCTCTTTAATGTTTCGCCTTTATTGCTCACGAAGACTTGTTTTCAGCATGAACTAGAGTTAGGAGAGGGACAATTATCTATTATGCATCATTTTAAAGCGAACAGTTTGTAATTTGGTATGCTATAATTTTTGGTTTCTCTTTATCATTTAGTTAAGTTACAGTAACTGTCAAACCGTAGTAATATGTCCCTTTTCTATAGAAACTATGTTGCGTTTTAGTCCTTTAAATAAGCTTGTTTACTTATACGTTTCTCTCACTTGTGCGCCTTTTTCTGTTGGTCCCTTGGGCCGGCGCATAAGCGAGAGGTCACTGTATTAAATCTGACTCGTAGCGCTTAGAAGACGACACACTGCATCTCCTCATCTTAGTGCTCCGCCCTCCCCCCAAGAAAGGCGGGGAGCTCTTCAGGAAGAAAAAATGAATAATATGTGGTAGTGATTTGTGGGGTAAAGTAAAATAGTTAAGATAAATCACTTTTTTAAAGTGAAAAAAAAAGAACCTTTTTTTTTTTTTTTGGAGAATTCACAGTGAAAAGAAAGAATAATGTATTTTATGGTAAAACTTGTATTGAAATACTATTTTTCACTTCTGGCAGAAAATTTGCACCTTCAAATAAAGGTGGACATTTTTCCTTTAAAAATACGTGGAGCAAAATGAAAAATGAAATAAACTTTGTTCATTAAAAACATTTTTGATCAAATAAAATGAATAAATAAAGGAATTTATATACATGAATAAGTGAATAGATAATGAAACAACAAACGAATAAATAAATAAATGCGAAAAAATAATTGAGGGAATGAAATAGTAAACGAGTAATAAAATAAGTGAATGAATGAATAAATAATTGAATTATTAACTAAAGGAACGTAAAGTATTTAATTAATATCTGAATGCGTTGATTTAATAAATTACTGAATTAGTAGACAAACTCAGTTTGCTCCATCCACTTTGCCCCGCATGCCTTTGACTAATTTTACAAAACATATATTTAAACTTAATATTAAACAACTAAATGCTTGTACCGAATATTAGTTGGTCTGAGTTAATATTTAAAGTTAGTGAATTAATCAATGTTTTATTCACGAATTCGGAACTCCATAATAGCATTTAAAGAGGGGGGGGGGAGAAAAGAACATGACATTTATGGCCTTAATTAAAAAAAAAATTCCCCTTAATGCCGAATACAATGTTTTTTGAGTATTGGTATAAACATCTCCACATCCAAATTATTCTCTTACATTTGCGTGAAGAGCACGCAGTTAATTTCGCGCTGAAATTGAATATCCGCTTAAAGATACGCCTATTTTCAAAAGAAATAATATTTAATCCGAGAGTTGTTTTTCCTAAATAAAAAAAAAATCTTCTCTATTCCATTCAGAATATTTAGGTTACCGTGTTAAGGTTGACCGCTTTGAGCGTTTGGTGAGAAGGGTATCAGGAACAAACCCAAAAAGGATATTGGAACTCGATTTCATTCAGACAATAATTTGCTTTTTCCATCAACAAGTTTTGAGTTGAAAGTAATTGTCTTCGTAGTTTTAGCGCAGTTGTTTTTTTAATTGTCACATAGTTGGCTAAATTAGATAATCATTTTATCTTAATTATTTCCAGTTTTCTACCCTTTTAGCCTAGATGTCAGCGAGAAAAAGGGTGGATAATTAATTGATAGGAAATGAATTGGAACGTAAACTGTATAAATGACAATTCTAAAAACAAAAATGTCGGTCTGTCATATATTTCAATTCAATTTTCATTTCAACAAGAGTTTTACAAAAATGCATTTAACATAAAATAAAAACGAAGAGAAATGAATTACAGACACATCGATACATTTTGGCCTATCCATTTGAAATTCTCTAATTGAGTAGATAGGAGTAAGGGCTATAGGAACAGCCTGACAATATATGCTTCTCGAATGATATTTGATCCCCTATGCAAGCTTCGATTTCAACCATACAATCTTTGTTGCTGTAACTATATAGTAAATTTTAATTTTGTAAAAATTATTTTAAAGCGTTAAAAATGAATACAAGAAAGAAACTGAATTGACGAAAAAAAAGTTTTTTGAAAAAAATCCTTTATATTTTTGTTCTATATTACTTTGAGTTTATGTTCGTTTTACTGCTATTTGCTCATTTTTATTTTTAGCTTTGTATGACTCCGCTTTAATTTTGGAAGACAACCCAAGTAGCACAAAAATATAGAACGACGTGGGACCAGCATAGTTCGACGTTTGAATCTCGTTTGAATAAAGGATAAGGTTTTGGAAACATAGAATTACGTCGAAATATGTTGTTTCACCGACTTTATTAAAAAAGTCATTTTAACAACTTATTTTGACATTAAAAATTGAATAATCATTATTTAAAACTTTTTTACAACGATGTTCTCACTTATATTTTAATTAGAAGAAAATTAGTGAAATAGCAAACGTCGAACAACGTTTTTTAATGTTGGAAAAAAAATATTGAGACACTGACGTACTTTGACGTCAATCTATATTAAATCTTAACATAGAACTATGTTATAGCTTCTTTTTATTTCAACATTGTTTGAATTTTCATAAATTTAACTATTTTAGCTGTTTTAAATCAGAAGGGAAAATTAAAACTTTTTATTTTTCATTAGTAATATATTTATTGACACGTGAGGGGAAATAATCTCTAAAATTTTAAACATCGAAAACAATCTAAAAACTATATACTTCGATGCACTTCTGCATGACTTTAAAATATAGGAAAATATGTGAAAGAGTTTTATATCGACCTCCCTTCAAAAAATCATCACATTTTGTGTTTTAACACTTTAAATTAGTCAAGTCTCATTTGATCTTATCTGGTTGCTTTATCTGTTACTAAATAAGTCTGCCAGACGATTTTTTTTTTTTTTTTTTTTAGTTTTAGCCTAATCATTGTCTTATAAATAAAAAACTGTATCAAAATATATTTTTCTTTCGACATTATTTCTAATTTCATTTCGTTTAATACTTTAGCTGTTTCGAACTAAACATGCTTTTCTACACATTACAAAAAAAAATCTAAACATAGATATATAAATAAAACTTCTAAAACTGCAATCATCAAAAATAATTCAAAATCGGTATTGTTTGACATTCTTCTGCATGACTTTAAAGTATATCGAAAAAAAATAAGTTCCTCATTCAAAAAGTCTTTTTTTTAAGTTTTTTTATTTCTTTATTTTTTGTCTTATTTATTTATTTATTTTCATTTTATTTATTTATTTTTTTAGTTATTATTTTTTTATTTATTTATTTTATTTTATTTATTTATTTTATTTATTTATTTATTTATTTATTTATTTATTTTTATTTTATTTTATTTTTATTTTTTTGACGTTTTACATCAATCAGGCTTGATTTGATTCATTCGTTGTTTCATCTGCTACTCAAATAAATCTGACAGACGATTTTTTTTTTAGTTTATCATAATCATTGTCTTTTAAACATAGAACTATATCAAAATATATATTTTTTCGACATTATTTATAATTTCATTTCGTTTAATACTGCAGCTGTATTAAATCAAACATCTAGTAAAATTTTCTTTTCAACACATTACAAAAAAATAACTGAATGAATAAATAAATAAAAAAACCCTCTAAAACTCCAATTATTAAAAATAATTCTAAAACAACATAGTTTTACGTTCTTCTGCGTGACTTTAAAATATAGAAATACATCGAAGAAAGTTTTATGTCGACTTCATTCGAAAATTCTTTTTTATTTCTTTCTTCCCATCTTTATTCATTTTACTTACTTATTTATTTAATTAATTTATTTTTTTTTATTTTATTACTTATTTATTTATTTTTTAAATTATTGTTATTATTATTTTTTTTTTAACATTTTAAATCAATCAGGCTTCATTTGATTCATTCGTTGTTTCATCTGCTACTCAAATAAATCTGACAGACTAATTTTTTTTTTTTTTAGTTTTACCATAATTATTGTCTTTTAAACATAGAACTATATCAAAATATTTTTTTTCGACATTATTTATAATTTCATTTCGTTTAATACTGTAGCTGTTTTAAAGCAAACATCTAGTAAAATAAACTTTTCAACACATTACAAAAAAATAACTGAATAAATAAATAAATATAGAAAACCTCTAAAACTCCAATTATTAAAAATAATTCTAAAACGACATAGTTCTACGTTCTTCTGCGTGACTTTAAAATATAGAAATACATCGAAGAAAGTTTTATATCGACTTCATTCGAAAATTCTTTTTTAGTTCTTTCTTCCCATCTTTATTCATTTTACTTACTTATTTTATTTATTTATTTATTTATTTATTTTATTTTATTTTTTATTTTATTATTTATTTCCTTATTTTTTTAAATTATTGTCATTATTATTATTATTATTTTAGTTTTTTTTTTTTTTTTTTTTGACGTTTTACATCAATCAGGCTTCATTTGATTCACTCGTTGTTTCATCCGCTACTCAAATAAATCTGACAGACGATTTTTTTTTGTTAGTTTTACTATAATTATTGTCTTTTAAACAAAGAACTATATCAAAATATATATTTTTTCGACATCATTTATAATTTAATTTCGTTTAATACTGTAGCTGTATTAAATCAAACATCTAGTAAAATGTTCTTTTCAACACATTACAAAAAAATAACTGAATGAATAAATAAATAAAAAAACCCTCTAAAACTCCAATTAATAAAAATAATTCAAAAACGACATAGTTTTACGTTCTTCTGCGTGACTTTAAAACATAGAAATATATCGAATAAAGTTTTATATCAACCTCATTCGAAAATTCTTTTTTATTTCTTTCTTTCCATCTTTATTTATTTTATTTATTTATTTATATATTTATTTATTTATTTTTTTAATTTATTATATTTATTTATTTTTTTAATTGTTTTTTTTTTTTTTGACTTTTAAATTAATCAGGTTGCATTTGATCCATTCGTTGTTTTATCTGCTACTCAAATAAATTTTCCAGACGAATTTTTTTTAGTTACCCTAATCATTGGGTCATTCCACGTCAAATCGCCTAAGGCTATGTGCCGTCATGTCTCGGATTTTGTTCAATATTTTTTTACAGATAGATACCTATGAGATAAACTCAAATTATTTTTTTTAGATTTTTTGAATAAAAATTTAGGGTTGTAGAATTTTTTGAAGTTTTGATTTTTTCAGAATTTTTGCTTTTTTATTTTTGGTATGCATTTTGAAAATGCTCTATAACTTCCTCATTTTTCATTCAATTAAGCCAGTTTACGTATCATTTTAAAGCTAATTATTTTCTCCTTCAATATTAGTGACAAAAATAAGATTGTGAAAAATAGAATTTTGCCAATGGTCGTCTGAAGTCAGATTTTGTGTTTTTTCAATTGGTATGTTCAATAGGTCATATCTTTGGAGTACCAACTCAGAACTGCCCAATTTTTTTTTTCAGTGTTGACAACATCATATACTTTTTATGTATAAAAAATTAGGAGGGTGTTTTTCGTTGTTTTGGAATAAAAAATTCAAGCGTGTTTTTTCAGTTGGTATGATCAATAGGTCATATCTCCGGACTACCAACTAAGAACTGCACGCCACTTTTTTTCTGTTATGACAACATCATACCCTTTTTATGTATAAAAAATTGGGAGGGTGCTTTTTGTAGTTTTGGAATAAAAAAATCAAACGTGTTTTTTCAGTTGGTATGATCAATAGGTCATATCTCCGGATTACCAGTTAACAACTGCGCCAATTTTTTTTCTATAATGAAAACATCATAATGTTTTTTATGATCAAGATATTAGAAGGTTGTTTTTTGTTGTTCTGAAATTTAAAAAATATATTGAATTTTTGAAACAAATTTCTTTGAAAATCAAGTTTTCGACAAATTTAAAAACTCCGTAAAAAAAAAAAAAAAAAAAAAAAAAAAAAAAAAAAAAAAAAAAAAAAAACTATGCTATCACAAGGAAGACCACGACATGGCAGCTGAATGGCATTTCTTTGCCACGAGTCATGGCAAGAATGCATGCGATGGAGTACGACGGGGCACAATAAAACGGCTTGCAATAAGAGCAAGTCTTCAAAGAACTCTCGAAGAACAGATTTTAAATGCACATGATCTATTTCAATTTGCCTCTCAAAACAAAAAGGGGATACAGATGTTTTTCGTTACAGCAGTGGAAGTGGTTGCAAATGAAGATTTTTTAAAGCAAAGATATGAAAGAGCACTTAATAATAGTAGGCAGCAGAGAGAATTACTTCTTCAAGCCATTAGACACGAAGGGTATATTAGTGAAGAAGGTTTCTGTGTTTGAAAAACCTTTTGTTGCCACTGTCGGAACATCGTAGAAATAAAGATTGTTATTCATGAATTTTTTATGCTTTCATTTGATAACAAATTATAAAATGTTACGTAGATTTCAGAATAATGGAAACCAAATATAAATTTTTTCCAACCACCAAGAGCTCGCGAGTCTTTCTTTGTCAAACTATGAATGAAAGTATATTTAAAGACATTTCAGTTTACTTTATCATAATTCCTATCGGTTGATGAAGTGGCTAGCAAATAATTACTGAAGAGTAAAATAATTCTGCAGCGACTTTTCACTACCAAAGCATGCAAGCAATAGAACAATATAAAACTACCATCAAGTATTTGAATGTAATAAATAGGATACATTTTCACCTGCTTGTGACGTGTGATGCTGAGTGAATCTCAAATTTAAGTTTCAAAAGTTGATTTTAAAGTAAAGTTTTTGAAAAAAAAACATGTTATATTTTTATTTCAAAATAACAAAAAAACTTCGTTCTAATTTCTTGATCATAAAAACATCATGATGTTTTCATTATGGAGAAAAAAAATGGCGCAGTTGTTAACTGGTTTTCCGGAGATATGACCTATTGATCATACCAACTGAAAAAACACGTTTGATTTTTTTATTCAAAAACTACAAAAAGCACCCTCCCAATTTTTTATACATAAAAAGGGTATGATGTTGTCATAACATAAAAAAAGTGGCGTGCAGTTCTCAGGGGCGGGTCCAGAACAAGTTCTCGGAGGGGGCCATCCTCTATGTATGCATAAAGGGGGAGGGATTGATTTATAAAAAAAGTGCTTTGGCAAAAACTTCAATATAAGAATGAAGGCTTTCACGGCCGGAGTAAATACTAGTTAAGGATTCCGGGCTGTTGTGCCGTGGTCTAAATGGCTTTAATCCATACGTTTCGATCGCAACTGCGGCGGTCATCTTCAGTGGGTGTCGTTGATTAATTAATCAACGACACCCACTGAAGATGACCGCCGCAGTTGCGATCGAAACGTATGGATTAAAGCCATTTAGACCACGGCACAACAGCCCGGAATCCTTAACTAGTAAAAACTTCAATAGTTAACTATGAAACTTCATACATTAGTTATAAACAAAAGAATATGGTTAAAATCTAGATTTCCTAAAATACAAACACGTAAATTTACTTTCATTTTCAATTTTGAAGCAATGTAGCAGAAATTTTAGAAAAATAAAACAAGAAAATAGCAGTAAATATTAGCCAACGTTAATCCATGCCTGAAATTTAGAGAGCATTGCTTAAAAGTATCAGGTGAGTTGCTGGCAGTACCTTTGGTCAGGTCAGAGGAATGAATTTACTTTGGAACCCCCTTTCCATCCTCTCCTTGGCTACGTCATTATTCTCTTTTACTTACTTAAAATATATATATATATATATATATATATATATATATATATATATATATATATATATATATATATATCTGTATATTATGGGAAACTCTCCCTGAGTATTTCTTTTCCAAAATCATATGGATATTTTAGATAGTGAAATGTTCAATGTCCAATTCATTATTTTCATTTGATTGTTTAAAATACATATGTCTGCGGCTCCACTAAACACACTTTTCACATTTTGGACTGAATTGCTGCTTCAAAGGGGTGCCTTGGATATATTTTATGTTTTATTTTAAATATCAAGCCGCCTTCACCTCTTTATAATTTTGTTAACAAATGCCGTATGAGCATTGTTTGAAAGTTCTTTTATATTCGTTTCATCTTTCATGAACTCTTAATAAATTTTTAACATTACTCGGAGAATAAAACTAAATCGATTTAATCAATAGCAAATCATCTTTGTCACGAATAAAACAATACCGCAGAGTGTTTAAAAACATATAAAATTAAATGTTGAAATTTTACAGAATTTGCTTATGGATGGAACTGAAAAAAGTAGCTCAGGTAGCACTTTGCGAGCTGCCACACTGTACAGGTCTATTTATATTCTAGTGCTTTTTCTAGCAAAAGTTTAGTTTTCAAAGTAAATTAACTAAAAGGATGTTACTGTCAGAAGAATTGTTTGAAAAGGCTGAATATAAAAAAAAAAAAATTATATTTGCTTCTATGTAAAAATAGTGATACAGTTAATAGAATTTTAAATATGTAAGACCTAGTTTTCATTTTTGAAAAAATTCTCTGGGCTCTCGGAGGGGGCCATGGCCCCATGGCCCCCCCTCTGGACCCGCCACTGGCAGTTCTTAGTTGGTAGTCCGGAGATATGACCTATTGATCATACCAACTGAAAAAACACACTTGAATTTTTTATTCCAAAACAACAAAAAACACCCTCGTAATTTTTTTATACATAAAAAGTATATAATGTTGTCATCACTGAAAAAAAAATTGGGCAGTTCTTAGTTGGTACTCCGGAATCGGAAAACAATCCAGATCTATATTCAGAAACTATATAGAACCATATATCAGAAATGTTACGTTTTCCGGAAGATCGACATCGGAAAACAATCTAGTTCTATATTTTTTTGCACATTTTTCTACGTCGATCGGTATGATGTGCTACCTGGGAACTGGTCTGAATTTTCAGGCTGTGTATGTGTACCCTTAAAGGAGTGTTCCTCCTGATTTAATTCTACTCATAATCACCAACTTTAAGATCAGTTTTTCTTTTCTGTGAACGTTAAAATGACAACCAGCGTGGATAGGGATTTTATTCTTAATAACGCTTAAAAACGAATATTGTATAGTTTATTTCGAGGGACATAGTGAGAAAATACAGAAAATGATGTCTGACAAAATTTTAAGCAATATTTTTCAGTGTTAACTAAGAACTGAGCTACAAGTTTGTGAAAAAGCCGTTAAAAATCTCAAAAAAGAAAACTTCAACAGTTTAAATAAAAATCTTGCAGAGAAAATTTTAACTATCCAAAAGTGTTGTGTGATAGTGTCATGTTTCATCGGTTGACATAGTTTATCGTAGATAGTTACCTTCTGCCCACGGTTGCTATGCAAAATGCTAACTTCCGGTAAAAACGAGTCTATCTGAATCAAGGCTTCACTAGATAGCGTTTTATACAGGCAGCTTCATTTGATCAAAATCTTTGGGACAAAAACGTATGCATGTCGCCTAGCGACATCTATCGAATTTTGTGGTAACTAACATTATAAACAAATCAGATAATAAAAGACAAAATTAAAATTTAATTTGTTGGCGACAATTTTACAATTTGGCATTCAATTTTATTTTATTATATTTTAACGTCATTTAATAGCTTGTTCGATTTGCTGGTTTATTCTGCATTTTAACGGCTTGTTTTAATTAGATAACGAATTATTTTTCATTTTAATTGATTCTAATTATAATTAAACTATGAAACGACACTGGCACCGCAGAGCGATAAATGGCGATTTTGGAACGATAGTTCCATCAAAACTTTTGATGAGTTTAGATTGTCAAATTAATTTGTTTGGCGAGTTTTTTAACAAGAATTCTCACATTATTTCGCAGCTTTTTTTTCAGTTGGCCCATTATTTTACTTTCAAGTATTAAACGTATGTGTGAAATTAGAAACAAAAAAGGGAAGATTTCGGTGATTGGAAGTCTGGTTATCTTTCCCTATTGGCGTTAAATCTTTGTGGCCAATTTATGAGCGAGGGAAATACTTCCTTCGCAAACATAAACTAAAGAGCAACAAAATAAAGTAATTATCGCCAAAAATTTGGCAACCACACCAAATTCCCAATTATCAAAATATTATCAATGTGTGAAATTTAACATAAAAAGAACATTACCTTTTAATGTTGTGTAAATGAAAAAAAAAATTACATTTGGTCGTCGTAATATTGTAGTTTTGTTTATTTCTTCGTACTTGTATTGCTCTTTAGTACTAAGCGATTATATATGCTCATTTCGTTGTTACTAAAGAAATTAATATGTTTTGTTGTCAATCGTCTTTCCGTTGAACACCAATCGCTTCATTGCAGGGCATTCATTCTGGGGCATCAAAAGGAAATGTCTCTGCGAATAGATTCGCCATTTATCGCTCTGATGGGTCAACGCTATCAAAATGAACATCTGAGCTTTTGCGTAGCAATTAAGATCGTGTGAGCAACAATAATGAAACTAAATAGTAAATAGAACAATCTTATTTCATTGCTACATTTTTATTTATCGGCTGCGAATTTAAGCGTATATTTTATTAATGCAGAGATGTCAAAATTGAACGCCATTGCTATATGTTGCTAATTCGAAGAAAGTAAACAATGAATGAATGTCGTATGACTGAATCATGAGTTGCGACCAACTTTACCTGAAAAGGGAATTTATTTCCCCTAAAAAGCAGTACTAATAAGGCCTTCGGCATCAATTCACTCTGTACTCCACTTCAGTAAACTATATCAATATTTTTTAACCCTTAAAGATAGGATGAACATCACTTTTTACAGCAGAAACAATGTGCTAATAAATGTAAACAAACACATCGTTCAGCGCTCTCTAGCGGGCAAATCTTTACCATTGATGTTTTGAGTAATGAAGCAGCCTGTATAAAACGCTATCTAGTGAAGCCTTGATCTGAATTGAATAATGCGGAAAAGTAAAAATACGACGCGCGTGTTTCGTTCCTTTCATTGTTACTCTGCTTAATTTAGGGGCTAACACACATCTTCAAAAGTTGGCATTCCTGAAAACTAATGGATGCGCGCATTTTCGCCGGAAAACTGGATGTTTGTATTCCCATCCCATCGGTGTTCAGACAGTACTTGTATTTTTTTTTTTTTCATGATAGTTTTATTTTCAATTCAGAAATAAAAATTAAAAAACGTCGCTTATTTTTAAAAAAGCAAAGTAAAATAAAAAAAAAAAATTGTAGACAAATAAAAATCGTTCCATTTCAAAAGGAAAATCGTTACATTTAAAATCAAGACACACGGCAGTGTGTCAGCCAAGTTCGCGCTGCACATCTGCTAGTATATCTTTACACGAACCATTTCGGGCTACTTTCTACCCTTCCGTTTCTCAAGAACTACTTCATCTACATGCTTTAAATTTTGTAAGTCTATTAGAGTGACATAGAACACCCATAATCCTAAATTTTATGAATATATCTCTTTTAGTTTTAAAGTTATTAATATTTAAAAAGTGAAAATATGGCGATTTTCTTATTTAGATTATACACTCACTCATCAAAATGTTTACCTGCTTCCAAGTGTCTCAGAATCTTAAAATTTGGCATCAAGGTATATTTCCATACACTAACTATGGGAAAAATCTAAAAAGTCCAAAAACTACATTAAAAAAGCAAGAAAAAAAGCATTTTTTGAAATGAGTATCTTGGCGCGATTTATAAATGGTTCGTCAAACAAAAGCGCCAAAATGCTTGTAAAACGTTGCCAAAAATA
Source organism: Uloborus plumipes (assembly GCA_038373865.1). NCBI lineage: Eukaryota > Metazoa > Arthropoda > Arachnida > Araneae > Uloboridae > Uloborus > Uloborus plumipes. The sequence goes on from JAXGGA010013980.1 coordinate 23,874, forward strand.
AAATACTTAAGTTTAAAATCAAATGTTCTATTGTAAGCTGTTTCAAGGCTTAGTTTGAATTAGAGCCGCTATATAGTATATGGGCAAGTTTTAATCGTCACGAAGTTACGTTCAAAAAAGTCCGACTTCCATCAGTTAGAAATGAACTTGCCAAGTTCCGAAGCCGATATGAAAGGAACTAACAAAATGTTATTAAAATAAATTAATGAACATTTCAATAACTCTCACGACTGTTGTTAACAGAACAGCTATAGAACTTGGAGCCTGTTAGATTTCAATCCTTTTGTCGGTGGCACCGCTGCTTCAAACTGCCCAAAAGTTGTTTCAACCGAACTTGGCTCCTTTTTAGCCTACTTTCCCGTTAAAAATAAAAGAAAGACGAAAAAAGTATTAAGAGTAGCTTAATGCATCTAAAAAATATCGCCAAGTCCAAAAAATATCGCCAAGTTAAAAAAATAAAGAGGTAAAATGAATATCGAAAAATTAAAAATTTGAAAGTAGGGTATTGAGATGAGGAATTTGTGTGTCGGTCTGTCGGTCGGTCTGTCTGTCCCCCCCTAATAACTTTTGAATAAACATTCCGATTTGGACAAACTTTTTTTTGTTGGAAAGATCTCGGCGAGTACAGCTCATTCCCATATTTGATTTTTTGATTTGAACAATTTTTGGTTCAATTTTGAGCCGTTCAAACAACCGGTCCCGCGATACTAACTTTTGAATGAACAGTCCGATTTGAACAAACTTTTTTTTGTTCGAAAGATCTTTTCAAGGATACTTCATTCCCGTATCTACATTTTCGATTTGAACAATTTTTCGTTCAACATTGAACCGTTTAAACAAGCTGTCACCCCTAATAACTTTTGAGTGAACAGTCCGATTTAAACAATTTTATTTTTTTCGAAGCATCTCGGCAAAGCTACTTTATTACCGTATTTAAATTTTAAATTTGAACATTTTTGGTTCAACATTGAACCGTTCAAGCAACCTTTCCCCACCTAATGACTTTTAAGTGAACCGTCCGAATTGAATAAACTTTTTTTTTGTTCGAAGGATCTTATCAAGAATACTTCATTTCCGTATCTACATTTTCGATTTGAACGATTTTTCGTTCAACATTGAACCGTTCAAACAAGCTCTCACCCCTAATAACTTTTGAGTGAACAGTTCGATTTAAACAAACTTTTTTTTATTCGAAAGATCTCGGCAAGGATACTTCATTACCGTATTTAAATTTTCAATGTGAACATTTTTTCGTTCAATATTGAACCGTTCAAGATTTCTAAACCTTTCTCCACCTAATAATTTTTAAGTGAACCGTCTGAATTGAATAAACTTTTTTTTGTTCGAAAGATCTCGGAGAGACTCATTCTCATATTTCACTTTTCAATTTGAACCATTTTTCGTTCAATGATGAACCGTTCAGAAAATTTTTTAACCTGAGCGCCTACTGGGAAATTTAAATTGAATGTTGATTCTGAACTTAAATGCGGATTTCCTTCAAACTAACTTTGTAAGAAAACGGTTTTGATAAAAAATGTATGTTAACTACTTTTCTGAAAAATCTTCTGTGAGGCTTCTGATTCCGACTCCGACTCCGCAAACATGGCGGAAATGCAGGCTCAGAAAAAAATGACTGACTGGGCAGACGATTTTTTGTTTATTTATTCATTTTTTTTGTTTAATTAATTATTATTATTTTTATTTATTTATTTATTTTTTTTGGCAGACGATATTTTTTTTGATTACAAAAATTGTTCATTCACTAGAGCATTTTATTCTTTACTTATATTTAACAACTGGCAACGGATTAAAAATAAAATTCGAGACATTTTATTAACAAACGAGGTTTTTTTTCTTTCTTTGACAAAATGTGTTTTGATGTTTTTTTTACTTTTATTTTATTTATTATTTTTTTTTCTTTTGAAAACGATTGTGAAATTTTTCTACGGAAGAACTATAACAGTTACATTCTTTAAAAGGTGCGACAAAACTTTATTTACTCGTTTATTTACTTTTTACGTGTCCATTTCATCTGATGAGAGGGGTAAATTTTGCTTTTAGAAATCAGCTTTTAGTGCTATAAAGGTATGTTTTGACATAATTTTCAGTTTCAGATAATCAAGAGAATATTGATTAGATGCTAGAATGCCGATGTCGATGTACGGGAAAGTAGGCTCGTTTAGTTCTTGACAGAATTTCTTGTTCACATTTATGTTTTTGTTGGGATTTGATCTTCTAAACTCGAGTTGAAAAAATATTTCTCTGATGCAATCAGTTTCAGTTTGATGTGCGGGATAAAAATGCTGAAAATCACAGATTAAGCAAATGAAGTATATAAATACCTTTGTGCAACAAATGTAAAGTAAAAATACAGCGTTAAAAAGCATAGATAATCAGGGATACTGCAGACACGTGTTTCGGCGCAGTATCCCTGCGTATTTGTGCTTTTTAGCCTACTTTCCCGTTAAAAATAAAAGAAAGACGAAAAAAGTATTAGAATTAGGTTAATGCATCTAAAAAATATCGCCAAGTCCAAAAAATATCGCCAAGTTAAAAAAATAAAAAGGTAAAATGAATATCGAAAAATTAAAAATTTGAAAGTAGGGTATTGAGATGGGGAATTTGTGTGTCAGTCCGTCGGTCTGTCGGTCGGTCGGTCGGTCTGTCTGTCCCCCCTAATAACTTTTGAATGAACATTCCGATTTGGACAAATTTTTTTTTGTTGGAAAGATCTCGGCGAGTACAGCTCATTCCCATATTTGATTTTTTGATTTGAACAATTTTTGGTTCAACTTTGAGCCGTTCAAACAACCGGTCCCGCGATACTAACTTTTGAATGAACAGTCCGATTTGAACAAACTTTTTTTTGTTCGAAAGATCTTTTCAAGGATACTTCATTCCCGTATCTACATTTTCGATTTGAACAATTTTTCGTTCAACATTGAACCGTTCAAACAAGCTGTCACCCTTAATAACTTTTGAGTGAACAGTCCGATTTAAACAAACTTTTTTTTTGTTCGAAAGATATCGGTAAGGATACTTTATTACCGTATTTAAATTTTCAATTTGAACATTTTTGGTTCAACTTTGAACCGTTCAAACAACCTGTCCTGCGATGCTAACTTTTGAGTGAACAGTCCGATTTGAACAAACTTTTTTTAGTTCGAAAGATCTTTTCAAGGATACTTCATTCCCGTATCTACGTTTTCGATTTGAACAATTTTTCGTTCAACATTGAACCGTTCAAAAAGCTGTCAACCCTAATAACTTTTGAATGAACAATCCGATTTAAACAAGCTTTTTTTTTGTTTGAAGCATCTCGGCAAGGATACTTTATTACTGTATTTAAATTTTCAATTTGAACATTTTTGGTTCAACATTGAACCGTTTAAGCAACCTTTCTCCACCTGATAACTTTTGAGTGAAACCGTCCGAATGGAATAAACTGTTTTTTGTTGGAAAGATCTCGGCGAGTACAGCTCATTCCCATATTTGCTTTTTCGGTTTGAACAATTTTTGGTTCAACTTTGAACCGTTCAAACAACCTGTCCCGCAATGCTAGCTTTTGAGTGAACAATCCGATTTGAACAAACTTTTTTTTGTTCGAAAGATCTTATCAAGGATACTTCATTCCCGTATTTACATTTCCGATTTGAACAATTTTTCGTTCAACATTGAACCACTCAGTCAAGCTGTCACCCCTAATAACTTTTGAGTGAACAGTCCGATTTAAATAAAAAAAAATTTGTTCGAAGGATCTCAGCAAGGATACTTCATTACCGTACTTAAATTTTCCATTTGAGCATTTTTTCGTTCAACATTGAATCGTTCAAGCAACCTTTCCCCTCCTAATAACTTTTGAGGGAACCGTCCGAATGGAATAAACTTTTTTTTGTTTGTAAGATCTCGAAGAGGCTTTCCCATACATTCCCATATTTCGCTTTTTGATTTGAACCATTTTTCGTTCAATATTGAACCGTTCAGAAAAAAAAATTAACATTAGCGTCTACGGGGAATTTAAGTTGAATGTTGAACCTGAACTCAAAGTCGGATTTCCTTCAAACTAACTTTGTAAGAAAATGGTTTTGATAAATAATGTTTGTAAAGTACTTTTCTGAGTAATCTTCTGTGAGGACTCTGATTCCGACTCCGACTCCGCAAATATGGCAGAAATGCTGGCTCAGAAAAAAAAATGACTGACTGTGCAGACGATTTTTTGTTTATTTATTCAATTGTTTTATTTTATTTATTATTATTATTATTTATTCTTGGCAGACGATTTTTTTTGTAACAAAATTTTTTCATTCACGAGAACATTTTATTCTTTATATGTATTTAACAACTGGCAACGGATTAAAAGTGAAATTCGAGACATTTTATTAACGGACGAGTTTTTTTTCCTTTTTTTTCCTTTCTTTGATAAAATGTGTTTTGATGCTCTTTGTACTTTTATTTATTTATTTATTTTATTATTATTATTATTTTTATTATTTTGAAAACGATGAAGGATTTTTTTCTACGGAGGAACTGTAACAGTTACACTCTTTAAAAGGTGCGACAAAGCTTTATTTATTCGTTAATTACTTTTTACGCGTCTATTTCATCTGATGAGAGGGGTATATTTTGCTTTTCGAAATCAGCTTTAAGTGCTAAAAAGGTATGTTTGACATAATTTTCAGTCTCAGATAATCAAGAGAATAATGATCAGATGCGAGAATGCCGATACCGATGTACGGGAAAGCAGGCTCGTTTAGTTCTTGACAGAACTTCTTGTTTAGTGTTGTATTTATACTTTTTACACTAAGCATTCAATAGCTTCTTTTTCTTTTCAAAGTTATTTCATCAAAAGTAGGAGAGAGGTTTTTTTAAATATAAAAATACATTTATTTATAATTCTTTGGTACATACATTATACAAAAAAATACAATATAGGTTGAAGTGGAAATGCTATACGACTAGAACCATTTGTAACACGAGCATTATATGGCAGATATCTGATTATTTTACAAAATGTAGACTAGAAAGAAATGCTTCATAACTCACATTCCGTAATGAAAACAATTGAAGATCTCAGTGAAGAAGGCAAGAAGTGGAAAACTTCATTCTTTAGCTACAGGAGAGCTCCAGTATACAACAGTTACTATCTAAATAACATTATATTTTATTAAATTTTCATTGAAATTGGGTTTATACCTGTAGAGACGCAGTCTAATGAAGTATTGAATATAACGACGCAATCTTTAAAATAAATTTTTATAACGGTTTTATTTTGTGATCACTGAAAGTCTTTTGAAGGGAACTATTCTCTTCTTGCACTGAAGTCTTCAGTTTCAACTTTATTTAGATACAGTTGAAGTTACTTACTCACTTGAAATATCTAACTTTTGTTCGTAAAAGTTGTCTTTGAGTCGCATCTTTATTTCTTATCGTTACATATCCTGGTGAATAAAGCAAAAATACTTCGGATTTTCCTTTAACGTAATTACTTGAGACATAGAAGAAACAACGAAACAAAAACGATTGAAAATGAATACATGAACAGTGAAAAATAACGTGATGAAAGTATATCAATAGCTTGTGTCTTCATGGGTGTCACCTTACTGTTTACAACGTCTTCCAGGAAAGTTTATCACTTCATTTAGAACAAAATGTAAATCATTTTATAAAAATCACAGGTTCATTCGATTTTTTCCATCAATCTTGGGTAACCAGCACCCGTACATAACACTGAAATGCATGTTTTTGTGAAGCTTTCTCACGGGAAAAAAAATCTTCATTTAGTCACCTCTCTTTTCAAGCCGGAATAAGGTGGTGGTGGTTCGTACAAAGTATGGTAAGGTGGTGGCATCTCATCGTCCCCTATAGCACTCTGCAGCCCCCTTTCGTCCACACTCTGACTAGTTGGTGCCTCAAAACCACTGTTCGGGGTTGCTGGAGCTTCACGAAGCAATGGCACTCCGACCCGTCTCTGCTGGCTGCTACTTCTGTTTCTAGATCGGCAGTTGTAGAGATTTTTTATCCTGTCCGTGTCTGCCCGCACCACGAAGGCCACCACGAGGAACACGATGAGTGGTAGGAAGACGGAGAGGATGGCGAAGACGGCCAGGCGAGGTTTGCAGCGACTGCGGATGGTGAAGCTGGTGCGGCCGGCGTTGGGTTCGTCCGGTATCCAGACCAGAACACGGTCGCTGGTGCCGAACCCAAGACCTAAAGGAATGAAAATGATGTTACTGAAATGAGGATCTTTGTCAAGAAATTACAGGGTGATTCAAAAGTTTGTTTGTTTGTTTGTTTCAATTGGGACTGCGTTTAGCTTCTTGTCATTTGCAGACCTAGTGGATTCCCCAAGACCAGCATCCACTCTTTCATGTGGCACCACCATCGGCGGAATGCCATTGTCACGAGAATTTTGACGCCCAGTTTCCCCACTATATGGAGGCACCTGGGCTCTATTAGATGCGGAAACTGCACTAAGATTTTAATTTTACCAAGAGATACTATAAGTCAAACAAGTACTCGAGGGATCTTTTATACGCCGCATAATCATACGACATAGACGCTGTCGATTTTCTGCATCTTGAAAATCCACCAACTGGAGTCGGGTTTGATCCCGCGCTTTTGGGAAAGATTCAAAGGTCAACTAAGATAGTTGAAATACGATATTTAACAAATTATTTACATTTCGAAGTTTATATTTTATTTATTTGTTCGTCTTTTTTCTGTCATCAAAGACTAAGAAACACATATCAGTACAAGATGCACTGACTTTATTTGAAAGCTTGAAAGATAATGATTTAGAGAGTTTAAGTGTTCTCTGAAAGCTTCAACCAATTTCAGTGGCAATTTCTCATCCATTTTGGATGAAGGTTACACAGATATTGATTCTAATAAGTGTAATTTACTGTAGGAAAGAGCACTGTGTAAAAAAGGTAAGTAAGAAGGTTTTGTACAAGTTACATTTCATTTTAAACAATTTAGGGCATTTTGTTGGGAAGAGTTATATGTACTTAGCTGTAGTGAAATTTTCAAACTCTTTCGTTAAGAAACTCCCAACTATGTCAAAGACTCTTTTCTGCAGACTTGAGTTTCTCCAGTACATAAGTTTTAAGTTTTCTAACAGCAAAACAAATGTGCATTAAGAAACGGCTTTAGAAAAACGCTGTTAAACTAATGACTTGAAGAAAAACCTCAGAGACCTTAATTATTTATATAAGATTCACAAATCTATGCTTGATTAAGTTCAGCAGTGAAATTAATTTTTAAACTTTATTATCAATTAATTTTATAATTACTGCACTGAATTTCAAAATGATATGGACAGCAAGGTTTTCAAGCATAAAAAGTAAACAATTTTACAAAACAAACTTTAGAATTTCAGAGTTTGGAGTAGAACAAATGTTTTCATATACCAAGAGAACTTCATTTTTCCTCTTTAAAGTGTTGCATAGTGATATGAACATGGACAAAAAAAAATGGATTACTTGCTAGTTTACGTACCAGATGTTTTAATTAATGTAGCAAAATCACGATCAGGCACGAAGAAAGCTAGCTCTTTCAATATGTTTTAGCAGATTTTTTTTTACCGTAAGGAGTTGATAAAAGCGTTTGATTTTGCTATTGTGGCACATTACTTTCCATTTGCAAAAATTGTTCTGACCAGCTAACTCCTAGCTTTTTCATTGGGATTAAATCAGACGAAACAGTTGTCCATGGAATTACATATACACTAGTACTTAGAAGCCAAAACTAAAGGCTACATGCCACGAGGCTGTATTCTGTTGGAATATCTAGAAGTCTCCTAATTTTCTCGGCAACGAGCAATAATTCATTTTCTTCAAATAAATCTTCGGAGGTTATTGTATTCATTCTGCCAGAGGATAATCCAGTGTCAACTTTACCACGAAATTTTAACCACGAGTGATTCTGTATTGTTGCTACTGTTGAGTAGCTACTGTTTTGAAAATATTTCAGGTTTTTGTGCATATCGTGCCAATAAGAAGACAAGAAGTTCTGTCAAGAACTAAACGAGCCTACTTTCCCGTACATCGACATCGGCATTCTAGCATCTGATCAATATTCTCTTGAATATCTGAAACTGAAAATTATGTCAAACATACCTTTATAGCACTTCAAGCTGCTTTCTAAAAGCAAAATATACCCCTCTCATCAGATGAAATGGACACGTAAAAATTAAATAAACGAGTAAATAAAGTTTTGTCGCACCTTTTAAAGAATACTAGCTGCGTGGCCCGGCGTTGCACGGGCTGTAATGTAGTGAAGGCAGTTTGAGAAAACTACTCGCCACCAAGGCGGCTCGCCTTTAAAGTAATGAGGAAAGTTTAAACAGTTTACTCGCCGTCAAGGCGGCTCGCCTTTACAGTAGCGAGGAAAGTTTCAAAAAACTACTCGCCGCCAAGGCGGCTCGCCTTTAAAGTACCAAGGAAAAGTTTAATAAACTACTCCCCGATAAAGCGGCTCGCTAAAAAGCTTTCCTGCATCAAAGAATCAATCGAATTATTTGCACATGCTTCCTCAAAAATAAAGACGATGTCAAGTAGCGCATGCTTAGCACTCTCCCTAAATAACAAATAAAATTCCTTTCCAAAAATAATTATTTACAAACCGCTTTCTTCCTGTAAAATTAATTGCAAAATTCTAAACGAAAAAGTTCTTTTAATATTTGGATCGCAGCCAAAAAAAGCCCCTTCTAAAAACAGCAATTGCAATTTTATTTAAAAACACATTTTCAAAATGGTACCAGAGAAAAAATATGTCATTAATAATTAGAATAAAAACAATTGTTAGAACTTTGTTATAACACGTATTCCAAATGACAATGGAAAAAAATAACACTCTTTCATTTTAAAAAGTTCAATTTAATTAACGTTTTAATTTAAAATCGCAACGGAAAGAAATAAATATCTTGGAATTTTAAATAGTTCAATAATTTAATTAACGTTTTAATTCAAAATGGCAACGGTAAGAAATAAATATCTTGGAATTTTAAGCAGTTCAATAATTTAATTAACGTTTTTATTCAAAATGGCAACGGTAAGAAATGTCTTGGAAGTTTAATCATTTATTAGGCTTAATCGCTTTAAACTTGACTACTTATTAATTGATATATTCGCTAATTAAAATCGTATAATTATATAAACTGAAACTAATGAAGCCTGAAAAATTACCTATCTATCGGTACCTGGTTCGACTTTCAGTTCGTTGGCGTTCAGGAGAAAGAAGCGTGACATAGAAAGGATAGTTAGAAAGAAAGATAGAAAGAAAGAAAGAAAGAAAGAAAGATAGATACTCGGTTTTTAATATAAGTAGAAAACTGTTATAGTTCTTCCATAGAAAAATTTCACAATCGTTTTCAAAAGAAAAAAAATTAATAAATAAAATAAAAGTACAAAGAACATCAAAACCAATTTTATCAAAGAAAGAAAAAAAAACCTCGTTCGTTAATAAAATGTCTCGAAATTTATTTTTAATCCTTTGCCAGTTGTTAAATATAAATAAAGAATAAAATGCTCTCGTGAATGAAAAATTTTTGTAAAACAAAAAAAATGTCGTCTGCCAGAAAAAAAAA
>JAXGGA010013981.1:0-33459 GCA_038373865.1 Uloborus plumipes
TGCAGTATTTATTTTTCTCTAGTGTAGTTATTGCAAACATAATTTCTTAAAATACACCTTTCCCTTTCGAATTTTTAATACCACTAAAAAAAAACACCAAAATTCTCTTTTGAAATTTGCAAGTACTAAACGCTATGCTTAACATATCTTATAAGTGTTGTAAGATAAAAATTTCAAAAGAATTCCTTCGTATGCGTGTATACGAGTAACCTCATTTATAGAGATTGTTTTTTTCTTCGTTGAAAAAATGAGTCTTTTTTTTTTTACATTTTTCATGTTAATACCCTTTTAACATTTACTGTAACAAAAATTAACAGCATTTTGAACATGAAATCAAATTTTTTTGACTTTATAGATTTCACGAGAAATAGTTTCGGGGAGTGTTTTACCAAACCTAAGGTCTGGTTACGGTCTTAGTTAAAAGTATTTTGATTTGTAGATGCTTGAATTTTTAAATTGTTTCTACCTGCACCCCCCCCCCGTACAATTTCAGCAGCCTCTGTCTGTGGTTACTAAATTTTTTAGATTCCACATTATATTCTAAACCTTAGAATGAAGAGGCAGTTTTTATTAGTACGAAAAAGTGGTATCAAGTTACTAGCCATATTTATTTTGCAGAAGTTTTTATGGTGGATACTTCTAAAAAATGCACATGGCGCGTAGTTTTTCCCCTCCCGAAAACATATAGAGACCAGGAAAAATTCTTAAAATGGGTCACGATGTAAAAGTTTTTGATTATCAACCCATTTTAAAAAATTCGATTACCTATGTGCATCGAGTATCAGCCAAAGAAATTCTTGTGGTTACAACATAACCTTTAGTATCTAAATTGAACAACATTGAAAATTGTATGTCTGACCTTTAGTGCAGTCTGGCAGGGGTGGTCAAACTTTTTCGAAGGAAGTGAAACAAGTTGCATGGATTCCCCTCAGTGGTGACAAAAATAACTATTTTTGTATAAAAAGAAGCGAAAATTGTATGTTTTTGTGGTATCTCAGTGAACTGAGGGTCACTGTAAAACTTGATAGCTACATTTCAAACTATAATTGATTTATTTACCAAATCGACAATTTTTTGCAGCTGGTAGGGGAAAGTTGGGTAAAACCGGGTAGTCGGGAGCAAACCGGGTACCCCCTTTTAGCCTCTGTAAGCGCTGCAATCGCGTGAAAAACAGAATATCTACCTTCCACCTTGATGAAGAAGCTGTGGCGATTGCATCAGAACGCAATATACACGCTTATCTCGTTCCTATGAAGGAAATTCTATTTGAGTGGTTTTTGCTTACGATTTTTGAGCAAAACAAAACCGAATTGTACTACGTTCCTGTTTCTGCAAGAATAAAGGTATGTAGCTCTTTGTACAACATTTAATTACCTTCATTATCATTGTAAGTATTTGTCTGTAGCGTTCTGTATAGTCATTTAACGCCATGTCTTATGAAAGCTTTATATGCGGGGTGAATCCGGGTACTAACCGAGGGGCAAAACCGTGTACCCGGTTTCACCCCTTGATTTTTAAAACATAATAAGTCTATTATATAATGAAAAAGCAATCTTTATTTAACCAAATTATTTTACAATGAGGTTTCAAGACAAGATATATTAAACAATAATATACAAATATTATCTCCCCCAGGGGGGGGGGGGGTCAGGAATTGAATTTCTTTTGGGGCTGGGGAGAACAGTGTTTATGTTAAAAAAATGTTTATTTTAGTGTTTATTTGACCAATTTATGTTAAATTACTACAGTCTATTATAGTCCTTGTTTTAGGACTCAGGATGCCCAGAGCCTACAAAGAAAAAAACGGACCGCCATCAGTCGTGGAGTGAAGAAGCCATGAAGCTAGCAATTACTGAAGTAATGTCTAGTAGAATGGGTTACATGAAGGCGGCTAAGGAATTTAAAGTCCCCCAGTCTACTTTAGAAGACAGAATTCGTAAGGCAAAAACAAAAGATTTAACGCCCGCGCAAGCTGCAACAAAATGTATGGGATCTTGCACTACTATATTTTCTAAAGAGCAAGAGGAACAATTGGTCAATCACATTTTGATGATGGAAAGTAGGCTATTTGGACTGACCATGACTGATTTTGCTGAAAAACAAGTTCTTTTAATATTAGATGGTCATTCGAGTCACACTAAGAGTCTTGAACTGATTGGTATGGCTCGTGAAAACCATGGCAGTATGTTGTGCTTGCCCCCCCCCCCCCTCCATTGTTCGCACCGTTTGCAGCCACTCGATGTAAACTTCATGGCACCATTCAGCAACTACTATCAACAAGAAGTGCACCAGTGGCTGATTATGCATCCAGGCAGGCCAGTGACAATTCGTCAAGTTGCCAAACTCTTTCACAGTGCCTTTTTGAAAGCAGCTGTGATGCAAACAGCAACAAATGGATTCAAACAGACAGGCATATATCCACTAAACAGAAACATATTTCCAGAACACATCTTCGCGCCATCACTGACCACAGATAGACCAATGCCTGAACCAAGACCTAAAGAAAACGTAGAAGAAGCTCCAAGTAGTCCACACAGCCAAGATCAAGACTCTACGAATAAGGAAGATTTCACACCTGCAGCAATGTGTCAACACCATCGAATCTAACAGCTTCGGAATCCGAACAAATCAATTTACCCTGCAGTTCTAAGTCCATGTCTCCTAACCCTAAATCTATTCTAGATGCATCATTCAGTGTTTCACCTTCCGAATTAATGCCTCCACCGTACACTGAGAGAAAGAGAAGGGCGAAGGAGGACAAAAGAAAAGGTAAAACTAATTTTGACGGGCTCCCCATACAAACGTTAACTTCAATATACACTAGAAGCGAAGAAAAAGAAAAATGATAAAAAGAAGACCAAAGATAGACAAAAAAAAAAAACCCTGATGGAAAGAAAAATGAATCAAAGAAAAGGCAACAGCAAAAAATTAAGTCTAAAGACAGTTTTAAACTAACTTACATATCATTAATGTGTCCTGTTATACTAATTATGATATTTTATGACAGCAGTTAACACATGTTGCTAAATAAAACTTGAATTTTGTGGAAACTTTTAAATGTTTCATTTTCCCATAGCAATAACATATCTACCCGGTTTTACCCCACTAGTGGGGTAAAACCGGGCAAAATGACTTTTTTTACAAAAAAAAATTGTAAAAATTCAGAAAAAAAACTGAAATGTTTTCAAGACTGCGGTTCCATTAACAGATAAGTAGAGCATACTTTTGCCAAATTTTTTTCCTCTATGTTAAAAACTGTGAGTCTTGGGAGCCTTCAAACCTTAGGTACTCGGTTTTACCCTACTTTCCCCTATATATTGGTAATCTCAGCTCTCCAGTTCAGTATTCCAGGATGATGAGTTCATAACAATAACAACACTTCATATAAAAATTAGCACTAACTAGCTCAACTAGAAAATAAATTTGTGTATAATCCCTTTATTTGTATCTCAGTTTCTTTTTTCACCTTCACTGAATTATTTAATGCTTCTACTTAATGCAATGTTTTGATAAATATGCTTTTTTCTTTCAACTATTAGTATTAGATTTCTGAAATAATTTTCGTAGATTTACAAATTTTAAGGGATACAAAACATATTTCGGCAGTTTTGGGAAAAAGACGAGAGAGAGAATGGTGGTGCACTTGTGTCTTTTTTTTTGTGAGCTTGGGTATATGCGTTTGGGTCTGTTTAGTTATATAAATTAATTTGTACTGCTTCTAGAGCTGCCTAGAGTTCAGCAGTAAGCAAAAATCTAGAATGTACAGTGAACTCTCACTTATACACCACTCATTTATCCGCTTTTTTCACTTATACGACGATTCTCAGTGGTCCCAGAACATTTTATAGTAACATAATGATAATTTCATTCGTTTATACGTAGCTCTAAAGATAAATATTTCACTTATGCACCGACTTTTTCGTAAAATGCAAACAATTAATTTTATTTTCCTAAAAAATAAGCATTTTTCTTCACTTTCCTCTTTAATCTTTCGCTTTTATTGCTCACAGAAGGCATTTTTTCCGCATGAACTAGAGTTTGGAGAGGGATAATTATCTATTATGGATCGTTTGAAAGGGACCAGTTTAAGACTAGGTATACTACAATTTTGGTTTTCTCCTTATCATTGTAGTTAGGTTACAGTAGTTGCCAAACCGTAGTAATATGACCATTTTCTATAGAAACATCCTTATTCATGCTCTCATTAGAACTTATATAGCATTTTAGACTTTTAAATAGGCTTGTTCACTTATGCGTCTCTCTCACTTATGCGCCGTTTTCTGTTGGTCCCTTGGGCCGGCTCATAAGTGAGAGTTCCCTGTAATTGCAAAGATGATTTTTTAAAGGTCTTGGGCCTTAGTATTTCAGTGCTAACAGTAAGACTGACCTTCCAAGTACAGAAAAAAGCATTTTCATTGCAAAATTTGCCGGCAGAGTAATTGTCTGGAAGGAAATTGGTCAATTTTGTGGTGGTAGCCTCACCTTTCTTTCATGAATCTCTACTCTCTACTAATAATAAAGCTGAAGGTGGGTCTGTCTGTCTTTCTTTCCTTCTGTCCTTCCGTCTGTTACGCGCGTAGCGCCAAAACCGTTCTGTCGATTTTCATGAAATTTGGCACAAAATTAGTTCGTAGTATGGGGTGATGCACTGCGAAGCGATTTTTTGAAAATTCTATTTTGTTCTTTTCCTATTCTAATTCTTAGCGAAAATTCGATAAAAAAGGGAAGAAATATTTCATGCACATTCGAAAGCTTGAAATTCTCTGCTAAAAATGATGTCAGTTTGAAGTTTCTATGAGCATTAGAGGAGCTGTATTAATTGTTCTTAGAATCCCGGAAATTCAAAGCTTACCCTCAGCAAAGCAAGCCAAACGATTGAGCTCGAGAATAAAATTTGTTTGAAAATAAAGATGAAATGAAATATTTTATCAACGAAAATCAACTTTTCATGTTGTTACCATGGTTACGTTTTTATTTCGTTTATTTGTTTCATTCTTTTTCCATTAATAATTTTAATAATGTATATGTTTTTGTAACAATCCAAACTCCAAGCCTTATTAAATCATTTTATACCACGGGCAAAGCCGTGCGGGTACCGCTAGTATTCAGATAAAGCGAATGTGCATTGATCCGTTAGATTCAGAAACTTCAATATTTAACACTATATTCTATTTTACTTGAAAGTTCTTATGAAATAAGTTAAATTAAACTACATTTAGCTGATAATTATGTGAACGAGTTAAGTTGCCTTAAAATGAAGCTAGTAAAATGTAACTTTCTTTAAGCATTTCTAGTGTTGACACTTTCTAGTGTAGACGTCTTTAAAGTTATATTTTTTTTTCAGTAGAGTTATAGGTATACAATTTCAGTGTTTGTTAAATTTATTAATGTGTCGACAAAATTTAATCCATTTTGTAAATATTAATCAAAATTATAAAACATGGTCCAAGACTATAAAACGTGCTGAGAATTAACAACATTTAAATTGAAGTTCCTCTCACATCCACTTTTGATGAAAGAGGTTAAGCTTTGATTTCATTTGTTATCAGAAAGAAAAACTTACTTTTAGTTTAATTCCTCTTTAAATCAACAGTTCCAAAATTAAACGTATTAAGTATTTAATTATAAAAATAATACCTAATGATAAATGAGGAAGAATGCATGTGTATGACTCTAACAAATTAAACTTAACTTCAAAAAATTTAGATTAAGAATATTTATCGATAATAATGTTAAGATATAATGCAAATAGCAGCTAATTTCATTATATTTTAACATTTTAATTATTATAACAGTAATTTAATACTTGGGTATTGAATGAATTGGCATAAAAATGTCGTCCGCATCAATTCGTCCGCACATGAGAAAATATTTGCAGTGTAACACATAATTACGTTTAAGTAAAATCTGATTCAAATTAACATCAATAGGGGCAAAAAGATTTATATGGCTGAAGTAATGAGTAATTTTTAAACAATCCCTAAATTTTATAGTTAGAAAATGAGGAGTAATCTAAAAGTGCCCGAAAAGCTGCAGTTTTGATCCACTTTCTTACTTTCTCACTTTCTTTAATAATGTAAGACTTTATGTTCGGGTTCCACCCGTAGAAATCCCAGCCTCACGCAAACCTTTAAGTAAGTCTTATTTACATAATTTGCGTTTCCTCCTTTAAAACCCATAAATACACACGACACAAAGCTAATAACGAAAAATGGATTTTCTCTTATTTTTATCGAGAAGTAGGTTGTTGCAATTTGGTCGGTTGTTACGAAACTTTAGAGGTTGCGGCGGAATTAAAGATAATTTATCGTAATCTTCGAGATTTTGGTGTGATTATAAGTTGTTTTCATCACGCTCAGGATGAAATATGGGTTGTTGGAAGCAGTGTTTCGATGTAACTGAAACTTTGCTTGGTTGGGGAACAATCACTTTTCCGATACGTATTTCTATGCTTCACGCAATTAATTACTGGCAAAAGTAGAAGCCAACTCTTTTTATTTGTTAAAGGGAAATGTATTTAATAATGCATTTCATGTATATAATAAACTTTGTCTTTATTCATGAAAGGTATAACGAACAAAAGAATTGTAGATAGCTTCTGGAACAAATGTGTACTGATTATGGCAAAAGCAACTAATCCAGCGTAGTTGGTACAGTAGCAAAACTGGTTCAGTAGTAAGATCAGCTGAATCTATTGTTTAAAATTTTACAGAAGAAAAAAAAAATCAAACACTGAATTGTTTTTCATCAAAAACCATTTTTTAAAGTATTTAAGTAGCAAGGTACCATCCTCAAGCCAGGGTTAAAACAAAATTGCCTGCAATATACCGACAGCCCGATCATGCCATCCAGAGACAATGTAGTTTTGTCGTAATTATGGACCAGTGGTCGGAAGTAGCACGCTACAAGTAGCGAAACTACTGTAGTAGCTACATTTTTTAGTAGTTTGTAGTGTAGCGCACTGCTTTTTAAAAAAAGTAGAGTAGTGAGTAGCGCGATACAAAAAAATAGTAGTTTGTAGCGATTTCTGAAAACTACTTTTAAATTAAAAAATAAATGAAAAAAAATTAAAGAAAAATAGAACGAAGGAAAAAAACAAGGTTTTTCTTGTGGCGAATATTCGTAAAAATTGTAAAAAAAATCTAAGAAGGACAAATTTTAGCAAAAAAAAAGGAACAAAAAGGAAAAGTAACAAATAAATTCAAAGACAATTTCTATTCCATATTTGAATGAGGTAATTTTTTAATTTAAACCACTTTTCAAATTTTTTCGGTCGATCCTCAAACGGTGTATTCTTGTTATTTACTTATTTTTTAAAAAGTAGCGAAGTAGCAACTACATTTCAAAAGTAGTGTAGCTCGCTACATTAAAAAAAAATAGTTGTAACTGTAGTTAACTACTAAGAAAGTAGTTGTAGTTGTAGTTCGCTACGAAAAATGTGTAGTTTTTCCAACCACTGTTATTGACCCATCAGTCTGGAGACAGATGTCATCTCGTTGTCGCTGATAGTGACAGCAAGGGTGGTAACTTACTGCTTAAATACCCAAACTTTGCCTTCATTTTACGCTTTGAACTGTATAACTGCTGTGGACACTCTCTGATGTGAAACTTACTTTTGCTGCAATTTGTTTGCACTCCCAGCTTCATTGAGATGACATCTGGCTCCAGCTTGGTTATTGCTTATTCCAGACTGATGAGTCTACAATAAGAACGAAACAGCAGTCTCTGAATGGCATAACTGGGCTGTCGGTGTATTACAAGCAGTTTTTGTTTTTGACCTGATTGAACTGTATCTGTTCCCAACCGCTTTTTAATTCGTAGGTATCTACCAAGAGATGCCACATTTTGAAAGAAAATCACTTTATGAGGTTTTCTTGTAGCAAGAATTCGGTATGCGATAAAAACTAACTCTTAAGGGTCGAAATGTTGTATAATATGACTAAAAGAATATACAGTGTCCCGCCGTTATACTGCGCTTAATGGGAGACAATAAAGAGGGATATGCATAAATCGCGGTATAACTGAAGATATTAAAATTAACAATTCCCCTAGAAATCACGCATCTGATGTGTGTATCTTCAATAAACTTGACTGATATTTTAAGAAAGCGTTTTTAGTAAGAACAACAATAGAGATTTGACTCATTTTTCTTTCATATGAAAAATAACTTTAAAATAGTTTGTTTTCGTGAAATATGAACTCTAACCCAAATTGCAGGGAACTCAATCTTGTTTGAAAATATTTCCGCTTTCTGAGCTTTCAAAAAAATAACACACAAAAAAAAAAAAAAAGAAAAAAAAAATCACCCAAGTTTGAGGATAAGTTTGCAACTTAATATTGAGGCCGCAAAATTTGAAGCGAACTTTTCTTATCTTTAAATTTTTGGGAGACGGAAAAAAGGGCAATATACCCGAAGGACTAAAATAATAAAGAGGAAAATAACTAGGAGTTTATTATGTGAAAGCAATAATATGCTGAAAATTGCAGGAAGAAATTAAACACTTTAAATTCATTTAATGCTTGATATAATTCAATTCTTTTTATTATTTTTCATTTTAAATTATGCTAGTTTTCGATTGGGTGACTCGACATGTCACGTGTGATCTATGGGTATCAAATCGTGTATTGTCGGTGTAGAATTTTTAAACTTCTAAACTGTTTATTTCCGTTGCGATTATCTACTGGTATTAACATCTCATGAAGCAATTTCAGAGAAGTGCAGTAGTTTTCGACCGCCCCCCCTTACACAATGCGCAACATTTAGACTCATTTCCTCCAGAAATAAAGGATGGATTTAAAATTGAAACAGTGAAATCCCATGTGTCTTTTTACTCCAGTGGATCCTACGGGGACTTATATTTCTGGTTTAAACTCGCAAAAATCGGAAGCATAAAAGTTAGCTGAGTGTTTTTAACCCATTAATGCCTGACATTTTTTCCCCAAAGATATTTTGTATACTGGTTACAAACAGTGTTTAATGGACAGGAAAAATTATTAAAAAATATTATTTAAAAAATAATTGTTTTATTAAGGAAAGACAAATTGTTTGCTTGCCCTTAAAAGTTACGATAGACCCCAGAGGGTACATACTTTTTTTACTGAATTTTTTTTCTGCCTACGATATAATATTTAAAAAGACATTTTAAAAGAAGAAATAAAATCAGCAATTAACATAAACTGAGAAGCTGGGAATAACTTTGAAATCTTAGCTTTTTTTCTTGATATTGTGAACGATGTCATTTTTGATAAAGATCATATTAAAACTGATACAGAACACACTTTACAATGGTTATATGCTGCATTCTGTTCATAACGAATTGAAACAATACCAAGGTACTAATTGATCACTATTAATTGGTTGAAATGTTCATTTTGGGGAAATTCAGACCCCTTTTTGGACCGTCCCTAAAAAGGGACACTAGGCACTAATGGGTTAAACTCGCATATCCATTGACATGTTTTATAATCTCATGCACCAAATGCTAGACTTACTATGAGTTTCTGAAAAAGAAACTGTGTTTAAATGTTCATTTATATTCAAACTATCCTATAAAACGTTGATCAGACCGAAACTTTATTTTGGGAAATTCCATCGCAACAGACTCATTAATCGTTGCCCAAAACACCCTATAAAACTCCAAAATGTGTTAAACTATTGTTTCATATCACGGCGTACGTGAAGCATATGGACTCTACTTCTAACAAAATTTAGTTAAATTAGATTTTTTGAAATATTTGAATGGTAATATTTGCTCAGTAACGGACGTATCTCGCAGGATACGTTCGTTACTGAGTCAAAAAGAATATTATATATTTAGTAATATATATTAGGGTGAGTCGAAAAAATCGATTTTTTTATTTCGAAATCGCATTACCTCTCAAAAGTTGTGGTTTAGTATCCACAACTTGGGAAAAATAAGAAAAAAATTCTAAGTTGACGTCTTCGGTTCGCGCATGAGGCTCAAAGTTGGAAAAAATGCGTTAAAAATGGAAATTTTCAAAAAGAAAAAAGAAAAAAAAACTGTAACTTTTTATAATGCAAATACCATAAGCTGTAAATATTTTGTGTATTTTTTATCTAAAAAAATATTTTATAGCTTTTACATACGATCTTTAGTTTGCACATCAGCCTTAAATTGGGCTAAAATCGCCTACAATGTCAAATTTCGAGAATATCGATTTTTTTAATTTTGAAATCGCATTACCTCTCAAAAGTTGTGGTTTGGTATCCAAAATTTGGGAAAAATAAATAAAAAATCTAAGTTGACTACTTCGGTTCGCGCATGAGGCTCAAAGTTGGAAAATATATGCTAAAAATGGAAATTTTCAAAAAATAATTTGAAAAAAAAGTAATTTTTTTTCTATCGAAACTGCTTTAAATTGTTAGTAGATAACATAGGTTGAACCCAAAAAATTATACATAACTTATAGAAGATACATTCTGTTTGTGCATAAGGCTCAAGATATGAAAAAAAATGTCAAAAACTGAACCAGAACGCACTATGTCGGCGCTGTGCCGGTATATTTTTGTTCTACAGCCGACTTTTCTAGACATTACACATATTCTAGGAGACAGGTCAAAGTCCCTGCAGTCTGCACTCCCTTTGGTTGTCACTTAGTCAGCTAGACCCGCCGAACAAACAGCATCTTTAATTAGCAACTGAAAGTGAATCAAAAAGTGCAGCGTGTTTAGCTGTGGGTGAGTTTTTTTTTTTTTTGTAACTTTATAGCATATTTTTATGCTCAAGTTTTGTTATACTGTTCTCCGTTCTCCGAATAATAAATAATGGAATCCCGGAAAACTTCTAAACGTTTAATTATTTGTCCGTTTTTTGGTGTACCGAAAGGGTTAAGTCAAAGTGTTTTAACCACATGTGCAGATGTGTTGTTAGCTTGCTTTAAAGAAAAATCGCAATCTGTAAAAGGCTAACCTTTTTCAAGGATTTCAGATTGCATAGCTCATAGAAGAAATGTACTGCAAAGCTTCTATACCAACGGTCAGTCATGTACGTATTGTAAAATTGATAAAGGATTACCATAATACTACACTTTGAGAAAGTCATTTAGTCGTGATAAAGATAAATTGAACTTCAAGACAAAACTCAATCATTTTGTTAATTAAGCGAAGTCTAAACTTTTTGACGTTGCTTCTTTCAAGTGTGCAATGAATTTTTCGTGTTCTTGTGCTAAAAAGCCAATCTCTTGTAGATGTACACTATGCATCTGTACATTGGTATAGAACGCACATTGGTATTACCACTGTACATTGGTATAGAAGCTTTGCAGTAAATTTCTTCTATTTAAGCAGATATGCAATCTGAAATAATTGAAAAAGGTTCGCCTTTTATAGATTGCGATTTTTCTTCAAAACAAGTTAACAACACATCTGCACATGTGGGTAAAACACTTTGACTTAACCCTTTCGGTGCACCAAAAAACGGACAAACAATTAAACGTTTAGAAGTTTTCCGGGGTTCCATTATTTATTAGTCGGAGAACGGAGAACAGTATAACAAAACTTGAGCATAAAAATATGCTATAAAGTTACAAAAAAAAAAAAAACTCACCCAAAGCTAAACACGCTGTACTTTTTGATCCACTTTCAGTTGCTAATTAAAGATACTGTTTGTTTGGCGGGTCTAGCTGACTAAGTGACAACCAAAGGGAGTGCAGACTGCAGGGACTTAGAACTGTTTCCTAGAATATGAGTAATGTCTAGACAAGTCGGCTGTAGAATAAAAATATACCGGCACAGTGTCGACGTAGTGCGTTCTGGTTCAGTTTTTGACTTTTTTTTTTTTCATATTTTGAGCCTTATGCACAAACAGAATGTATTTTCTAAAAGTTATATGTATATTTTTCGGTTCTGATTATGTTATCTACTAACAATTTAAATCAGATTCGATAGAAAACAATTACTTTTTTTTTTCAAATTATTTTTTGAAAATTTCCATTTTTAGCATATATTTTCTAACTTTGAGCCTCATGTGCGAACCGAAGGAGTCAACTTAGTTTTTTTTTAATTATTTTTCCCAAATTTTGGATACCAAACCACAATTTTTGAGAGGTAATGCGATTTCGAAATAAAAAAAATCGATATTTTCGAAATTTGACATTGTAGTAGGCCATTTTAGCCCAATTTAAGGCTGATGTGCAAACTAATGATCGTATGTAAAAGCTATAAAATATTTTTTTAGATTAAAAATGCACAAAATATTTACAGCTTATGGCAGTTGCATTATAAAAAGTTACAATTTTTTTTTCTTTTTTCCTTTTGAAAATTTCCATTTTTAACACATTTTTTCCAACTTTGAGCCTCATGCGCGAACCGAAGACGTCAACTTAGAATTTTTTTCTTATTTTTCCCAAGTTGTGGATACTAAACCACAACTTTTGAGAGGTAATGCGATTTCGAAATAAAAAAATCGATTTTTTCGACTCACCCTAATATATATTCCAGGTTCTTCATATACTTCATACTATTAACTAGGGATGCGCCAATAAGTAAATTGGCCGATTACCGATTACCGATTAATCGGCTGTTGATTAATCGGCTGAGCCGATTAATGATAAGGATAATTGTTTTTCTACTACCAATTTTACCATCACTGTTTTTTATCTCTTATACAATTCCAAGTTTAGAAATAGTAAGTAATTTATTTCTGGGAGAAGATTTTTTTTCCATTTTCCTAGTTTTCACAAAATAATTTCAATATTTTATCAAATTGCTTAGAATCAATTTTCATATTAGTGTCAATAATATTATTAACACATTGTTAGTTATGTCAATTGGAAATAAAAATTTAGATAAAAAAAGGACGGGTGGGAGAGTGTGTGGTGAACACTCCAATTTAGCAGTACTTTTAATTCATGTATTTTAGTAATCAGTAGCAATTTAATTCAATACTTTTATTCTTTGAAAATTAGAGGTTATCTGAAAGCACTGTGCTAAGGAGAAAACTATCGCCACATGAAAAATGTTGCATCATTGTCTATGTATATTTTTTCAAAGTAGGAGAATTCATTTAGAAAAAACTTTATATCAACTGTGAGGATTATTATTACTGTTAATAAAATTATTCATCATAGTTTCCTATTGAAAGTATACTTTAAAGAATAATGTCTGAAAAATATTTTTCAGCCGATTATTTGGCCCGATTTTGCCGATTATTAATAATCGGCAAAGTGGCCGATTAATCGGTACTGCCGATTAATCGGTGCATCCCTACTATTAACCCTTTAACATCAGGTGTGCCGAATTTGGCACGTACCTCCAGAATCATTTTACCTCAGTTGCTCAGTGAGTTATTGCACAATAGAGCATTGTAACGTTTTTGGCACATTCGTATCTGCCGGAAGCAGTAAGTCTTTAAAAAATAGCTAGGTGTTTTTCCTATGGTGTCCCTTAATTGAGATTTGGAAGGGAAAAATGTTGTCCAGAAAAGGTTAAAGAAGAATTTAACCTATTTATAGTTTTTGTATGGTGTTTTGTGCACAGAACTGAGACGTGAGTTAAAATAGAAATTCCCTTTTTATGTTTTAGCATCTAAAAGCATTTTGTGCAACTTCCCCATAATCAAAAGAAAAAGGTTCGGAGCAGAAATCCAAACGTCGTCGCGGTTCTACTTTTCCAAGTCATCCTTTCCTTACTTTAATAATGCAAAAGGAACATGCAGCTAACGCCCGAGCTATTAATGACAAGAAAAATCTTAAGTAAGCTTCATTTTCGGGCATTTTACTTTCATTCACTTCTCTTAGTTATGCGGATTGTCCGAGAAAATGTTCCCTTTTATTTGCCGGTGAGGAAAAAGTCATTTTTTATCCGTCATTTTTTCTTATTACTTTGCTGCAATTCCGACGAGAGTTTAGTAGAGTCGTATAAATCATTTCACAATTCCCTAATTTTAGTGAGATTAAGAGCAGAAATATTGGAGTGGAAAACGGCCGGTTTTTAGAGCGTTTTAAGAAAATTGATTATGTTTTAAATGGAAGAGTATCATTTCAGTTATGATCGGCAATATAAATGTAAATTTAAATAGACATAGTAAAAATTACATAGCTTTGAATACAGTTTCAGCATTAAAAATGAATTTGTTTCTGACAAACTCTTTTTGCAACCAAGGGTTGCTGCCAATTTTCGAAACGTTTATTTTTTTGTAAAGTCTTTTTCATTGTCTTGAGTTTCCATTTATTATCGTTTATTGTTTTGGAAAGTTAATTTCAACATTTTGTAGTCAGGCTAAATATTACATGAAAGAACACTAAAAAAATCTATACAGGGTGTCCACTCCAATCGTGGACCAATAGCTAATTTCTAAACCGTTAGAGATAAGCATATAGTTTATTTAGGAAAAAATCTCCAAATTATGAAAGGAATTTTGGGTCTATTCAATGTTTTTCAAAAAATCAAATTTTGAAAGAGTTACGAAATTTAAATTTTTATACAGCCCCCCAGTCCTATCAATCATATTTAGTGAAACATTCTTGACACTGTAACGTTTAAAACTAAAAAAAAATCATTCTTCTACCACAAAAATTGACCGAGTTATGACGTTTTGAAAAATCAGGATTTTGCATTGTTTCATGACGTCATCGAGAGATCGCTTAAGGGACCGTATTCGAAATCCTTCAAAATCTTGATTTTTCAAAACGTCATAACTCGGTCAATTTTTGTCGTAGAAGAGTGATTTTGTTTTAGTTTTAAACGTTTCAGTGTCAAGAATGTTTTACTAAATATGATTGATACGACTGGGGGGCTGAATAAAAATTTAAATTTCGTAACTCTTTCAAAATTTGATTTTTTGAAAAACATTGAATAGACCCAAAATTCCTTTCGCAATTTGGAGATTTTTTCCTAAATAAACTATATGCTTATCTCTAACGGTTTAGGAATTAGCTATTGGTCCACGATTGGAGTGGACACCCTGTATAATGTATTATGCTATGATACATGATATTAATACATGAAATTAATTAAAAAAAAAGTAAATTGTCTATTAAAAAAAGAGATATGAGAATTATAAGATTAAGAAGTTTGAAATAGTCAAAAAAATTTATGACTTAAATATTACTATCGATTTACAAGTAGACAAAACTAAACGTTATGCATATATATTATAATTAATTCTTGGGTTTAAATCTTCAAATTACAAAAGAGGGGTATTTGACTTTTAAACTAAAATCTCATGTAATTACAGTCCTATAAAGATGAAACAGAGATAAATGAGTTCCTCGAAAATTCTCATTTTTCTTATATATAGTTGGACTAGCAATTCTTCGGCGGTTCTCAAGGAAACAAACTAACATATGTACATTTGTTTGTTTGTTTCCTTGAGACATGACTTGCTATTTATCAATAACAAGGTAAATACTAAACGCTAGGCTATGTCAAAGTGAAATTAATAACAATTTTGACTGCACCAAAAACGTTAATAATACATCAAGATGTATTTTTAGAATAATTACATGCATTGTTGCATTACTACTAAAAATTGAGGTCTGTATTTCTAATAAAGAGAAAAAAACAATTACTCTATACTATATTTCTATTTTTGAGCAATATCTTATTTAAAATGTTTTTTTCGTGAATAAATTATGCAAACAAATTATACAACGCTGGATTGTGCATAGCATATATCATTTGTAAGTGAGCAATTTCTTTGAGATTTTGCCGATGCTTAAAAGTATTTGTAGTAATTTCATGACTATTATCGGATACTTTTTCTGCACATAACAGAACTCATTTAAAACTTTTACCATAAAAGTTTCTGTAATTGTACTCCACAACAATCTTAAGAGCCAGAAACATCATATCAATGAGAATTACTCCCTCACCGTAGAATTTTCCAAGGCCCCTCAAGCGTTATTTTCCATTAAGTCCCTTGACACGTTCATACGTGAAAGTGTCCTTAGTCTCGAATCGACAATAATCACTTTGTCGATAGGCAAAAGATGACATTAGAAGATAGAAGCATTACAGATCGATCTTCTTCACTTCAGATCCACGATAAATTTAGAATATCCGATTACGAAAGTGCTAAAGTAGCTTCCGAGTCTCAAAACAATCGTCGTTTTTTTGCGAAGAGAAAAAAATACGAGGGAAATGAATTACATTGAGTGTAAGGGAAGGGCATTTGTGTAAGTAGAAATGGAATGCGTTTTATTTATTTTGTAGTACTTAGTGCAGGGAATTTTTACCTAAGTATGATTGACCAAAAGACTATTTTTGGCGTTTTTAGATATTACAACACACTGAACATTACCGAAACGTTATATAAGATTTTCGAGTTGGATAGCTAATGACTGAGTCAGATAAGACGCAATTTAAAACTACGTTGCCAAATATGAAACTATAAAACTAATTAAATTTGAAGCGTCTCGTAAGTAGAGTTTATTCAATTGATACAAAATAAATAAATCAATCAACAAATCATTGAGATAAAATTAATCAAAACAACGTTAAAAAGCGCAAACGCGCAAGAATACTGCAGAAACGTGTTTCGGCGTTGCAAAGAACGCCTTTTTCAATGCTAAAATGTGAGCTTGTGGATGCTTGTGTGCATCCATAAGCTCACATTTTAGCATTGAAAAAAGCGTTCCTTATAACGCCGAAACACGTGTCTACAGCATTCCTGCGCATTTGTGCTTTTTAAAGTTGTTTTAATTGATTTTAATTTTATGCACAAAGGTAATCTAAATCATTAAGATATTTTTCGAAATACTTTAGTCAACAGGATAAAAAAGGTTATCTTGCTACACATGAAATATTATTTTTTAATATCTATTGACTTCCTTTGAGTCTTTTCAATATCTTAGTGCTATTATTTGATGTTAGCGCCGGATTGTAACACTTGAAAAAATCTGGTATGGACCCCACACTACTTCCTTTTATGTGTAAATTTCTTAGTAGTTGCCTTAAGTTTAAAAAAGTGCTTAGAGTGAGCAAGGTAACAATTCAAATATTTACTCCCCTAATCTGCCACGAAGCAATGCAAAAAATATTTTACAATGGTTAATTTTCTAAATATTGCTGATTTTAATATCATTCAGCGAATTTTTCGCAAAATATCGCCAATAGCGCCAAGTTGAACCCAAATTCAAAAAATAATTTTGTCGCTAACTTGGTGATAAATCGCCAAGTTGGCGTCAAACATTTGGCGACCAAAAGCTTGGCGACATATTGCCAAGTGGTAGCGCCAATTCATATTACTTGAGTCTGCATTGAAATTAACACTAATTTACCCCAAAAAAGGGGTAAAACAC
This sequence comes from Uloborus plumipes, assembly GCA_038373865.1. Classification (NCBI taxonomy): domain Eukaryota; kingdom Metazoa; phylum Arthropoda; class Arachnida; order Araneae; family Uloboridae; genus Uloborus; species Uloborus plumipes. Next base: position 17,263 of record JAXGGA010013981.1, read on the forward strand.
CCCGTTAGGAACATTCAAATGCAACCACAAGGGAAGGTGCACAACTAGACCATCCTCAGAGCCTACATACCAAGCTAGAAGCTTCTACGGCATATAGTTTTTGAGTTATACGACCCACATACGCACATACATCCGCACATACGTACATACAGACGTCACGAGAAAACTCGTCGTAATTAACTCGGGGGTGGTTGAAAAGGATTTTTCGGCTGCTTATATGTTGGTAGGTACATATGCACGTGCTAACAGGTCGAAAAAACTACTGAACATTCATTCGGGGGTGAGAAAAATCAAATTCAGACTCAAATTTGAGTGATTTTTTTTTTCGCGATCACAATACTTCCTTTACTACGTAAAAGGAAGTAAAAATATTAGTTCACACTTTTAACAATTTATCAATGTTTGGAAGTGTCTGATAGCATTAATTTCTGCCAGTTATGTTGACGAAAACATTCTTAGTAAGTGTAATTAAATATAGCTTTTCAGTAAAATCATTATTCTCATAGAATGTTTTGAATTTAGACAAAGTAGTAATAAAACATTGTTTTTGGAGAAAACATTACGGGGATAATATTTCAAAGAATTCATTTGGTACGAGGAAAATAATTGTATTACGATAATTTTGTTGCATTATATACACTGCTCGACATTGAAAATGCAACACCAAGAAGGAGTGGTCAGAAATTGATGAAATTTGGTAAGAAGACAGAGACAGCATGGAACAATAAGTGATATTTATTTCAAAATAAAAAAGCAAAATTTAGAGCGAGGACGGCGTTGGCTCAGTAAGAAGTAGGACCACCGCGGACAGCGATGCACGAAGAAACACGTCTAGGCATGGAGTCAATAAGCCTGCGGATGGTGTCCTGAGGGATGGCACTCCATTCCCTTTCAACCATTTGCCACAGTTCGTCCTCTGAACGAGGCAGTGACAGGTTCTGCAAACGGCGTCCAATCACGTCCACACATGTTCGATTGGTGACAAGTCAGGAGAGTATGGTGGCCAGGAAAGCATCTGTACACCTCGTAGAGCATGTTGGCTGATTCGAGCACTGTGAGGCCAGGCGTTATCCTGTTGAAAAATTGCATTTGGCAGACCCTGAAGGTAGGGGATTGCCACCGGCCGCAGTACATTATCTACATATCGTTGGGCCGTCATAGTGCCCCGAATACGAACTAGAGGTGATACGGAATTGTATGCAATAGCGCCCCAAACCATTATGCCACGTTGTCGCGCTGTGGGGCGTTCCACAGTTACTGCCGGATTCGATCTTTCTCCACGTCGACGCCACACACGTATACGATTACTATCGCTGGACAAACAGAAGCGGGTTTCATCTGAGAACACTACGGTTTGCCATTCTGCCATCCACGTCGCTCTGGTCCGGCACCATTCCAAACGTTGGAGTCTGTGCTGTGAGGTCAATGGCAGTCTTCTTAGCGGGCGCCGTGATTGCAGGCCACGTGCAACCAGTCGACGGGAAATGGTTCTGGTCGACACAGGAATATCCAGGGTACCTTGCACGTAATGCAGAATCGACGTACGAGTGACTTGCGGGTCCGCCACAGCTTGTCGGGGAATCCATCGATCCAAGCGGTATGACGTCAATCTGGCTGCACCTGCACCCCTCAATGTGGCTACATTTCCTCTTTCCAACCATCTACGACACAGCCGATGCACAGTGCTTGCATCCATGTGGGTATCAGCTGCAATTTGACGTATGGACCAACCTCCCCTTCTCAGTCCGATCACCATACCCCTTGTAAAGTCGTCTATATGCTGGAAGTGTCTTCGTTGAGGACGGCGTGGCATTTCCTCCTATCACACGTATCCTTCGAGACAAAAACCAAATTTCTCCGATAATTAGTCTGGCAGAAAAATCAACATGAACTTAGCCACTTTTCAACTTCATTCTCATATATCTTACTTCACGTGCGTCGGAGAGCTGCGCATTTCATATCATTTGCATAACTCAGTGACGTGCGTCTACGGTAAAATTTGCATGAATTTCTGACCACTCCTTCTTGGTGTTGCATTTTCAATGTCGAGCAGTGTATATAATAAGTACAATAATTAAGCAGTTTTTAAGCGAAATCAAATGAAAACAAATATTTTTCTCTTTTATAAGAGTGGCATTTTTTAAAAACATTCTGCTAGCTTTTTCATGCGTCAGTTAAATTTAACCCGGATATTTTCTCCTCCCTATCCCCCAAAAAGAACTGTTGCGTTAAAAAATATTTGTTACATATTTTTAAGTATCTATTTCAGCTTAGGAGTGATCTCAAAAACGTTGTTTGCAAACAATGTTAATACACAATCAAAATAGGTTGTAAGAAATTTGCTTCTAATCAAACCTAGTTGCAAAATAAATATATCATAAACTAGTAGAACACCAATGTGTTTTGGGTACAAAATGGATTTTTGAAGATTAATAAAATTTATTTGAAAGTTATTAATAATTACCTCATTGAGCTCAGTGGTAGCGCATTGCGATTTCACTCGACATACCCGAGCTCGATTCCCGGGTGTTGGGCACGGTCAATTCAGGCTTTCGTTTCTTCAGTGGGTCGATAAAATGAGTACCAAGCTTACTTGGGAACTAAACTGTGGGGGTTCAACGTTTGACAGACCACTTAACCAGAACATCCGCGTTGCATGCTTGAGCTCTCGGTTACAAAAACTGAGATGGGAAATGTAGGCCTTGGTCAACATGGGTTGTTGCGCAACGGTTTAGTTTAATTTACTACATAAAAATAAGGTATTTGTTAATTAGTTTAAGTCCTGAAAAGGGCGGAAGAGCACACACTTTTAAAGAAAACTTTTTCTGAAAATGTCCAATGTAAATTAACTTTGTTCCCAAAATGTTACATATATACTTTTTCAATCCAGAATTTACATTGTTGAATTATCGTGTAGGCCTGATTTTTGATCTAAAAATAAAACTATTTAACGTAATATTTTATACATTTTCTTTGAGGGAAAAGGAAAATGCCTCATCTTTTGTCACAAAAGCTGACGTCAAGAGACTTTCTGTTGAAGTTCTTTGGCTCTCCAAAGGCAGCTATCATATTGAAGACAAGCATTTGATGCCTCACTTTCACGTTGAAGAAAAGACTTCAATATAATTTGAACGGTAGAGTAGGCAAGGGAGGAAATTTTTTGTCATCTCTCGATAAAGTTTAAGGAATTTCACAAATATTAAAATAGAAAACTTATTTTTGAGATATTGTGTTGGTTGTTGAAACACATATGGGATACTTTTTGGAATAAAACTAACAAATTTCTGAGGGACTGAGATTAACTTCTCCGATGAATTATTTCAGTTACAATTTAGCTTTAAGTCACATTGCAGTTAAGCAAAAATAAAAGTGAATTGAGTAATTAAAATTAGCAGAATGGTTTTTGAAATAATTGAAAGTGTGGAATCTCTAATGCATTATTGCTTCCTAAACACTTTAAATTTCGAGTTTTAATAGCATCAAAGGATCATGACTGTTTGTATGTTAATTTTTATGATAAAATCGTCTTTTAATTCAGAATTTACAGTAGAATCTCACTAATTCAAAGTCCTACGGAACTGGCTACAAGAACGGATCTAGAAATGTTTTAAAGAAAGGGTAATACATTTTACTACGCATAATTCGCCACATATCTGGGTTTACAAATGTTAACCTCAAGTGAGTGTGTTTTGGACTTCAATCGCGAAAAGTATCTCAAAGTGAGCCGCCTAACCCCCCCCCCCTTCTGCTAGCATCAAAGATAGTCTAAAAAGGCTTATTTTTGATCTTATTCGAATCGTAAATTTACAATATTGAAATTTACGAGTTGTGCGTAACTTAAAAGAGGGGCAATCGCCACCATAGCCCCTTCATTGTATCCGTCCCTGCCCGGATAAAAGCTTAGAGTTATTAGTAGTTCAAATCATAGGAAGTTCCTACAGCTCGTCTCAAGAGTTTGAGACACAATGGAGACTTCGAGATAAAGAATATTTGAGTTATAAAACGTCAAGTTATCGAGACTCAACTGTAGTCATCATCCAGTTCTCACTCAGTATTGCAAAATAGAACGATCAATGGGCAATACACATTTTTAATTCGTTTCTTATCTTGTAAATCGAAAACTAAACAGGCAGTTAGGTGTTTTAATTCAATAACAGAGGGCACTATGAGCTCTGGATAATTTGGCAACTATTGCCTATTCACAATAGTAAGGTCTTCAAGCTGTTAAACTAAATTGTTTTCGAGCTGTACGGGCATAAGCACTGTGAACGTACCACTGCCCGTATCTATCTCATTGATTGTTATGTTTTATTAAACACTGTTATTTTGTGCTTGTTTCACATTCAATTGGAGTAATCGTTTTCATTTATAACATCTACATCTTTTATAGCTATCGTGCCAAATACTAAGGCTTTATAAACATTGCATTGCAGTAGTTCAAGAACTAAGAACAAAAATACGGCAAGGAAGCCGTGAATAATAAAGCCTTAATGTCGAACACATTTAAACCTGTGAAATACGACCCCATATTTATAATCTCTTCTGGAAAAAGGAAAATATCGGAAGCAGCAATTTATAAATTTACGATCCTGAACAGAGTAGTTGTCTACTCAATCGGAAGTGTTCGGGGCCATAAATTTTATGATGTATCAGTTAAAATGGAATATTCGATATTCATTTTAAATCGGAGGGTAAGGAGAAAGCTTTTATTTTTTGGAAACACCGTAAGAAAAGGTATCCTTAATAAAAAAAAATCGAATGGATTTTTTTTCTTCAAATTTCTTGTTTTATGTTAGAAAAAATAGTTATTGTTACTTCTTAAAATGGGAAGTAATGAATTAATTCTAATCCCTAAATTTTGAACGTTTATTTTCGTGATGATAAACTGAATAAGAGAAGTCAACGTATTTAAGACACAAATTTGAAAAAAAAAAGTGCATTTATCTCGTTGATTTTGGTCATTTACTGGAGGTGTAGCCTATCACAGTCTCATTAATGATTGAATCATTAACAAAGAGTGAGTAAAAAGCTCAATTTTCAATGTTTCGTCTAAATAATTGTGCATTAATAAAAACATATAAAACAACGTTGGAAAAGACAAATGAACAAACACTTGTTTCGGCGTTACAAGGAACACTTATTTCAATGCAAAAAATGTGAGCTTATGGATGAACAGACATCCGACAAAAGATCCGACCTTTTGTCGGATGTCTGTGCATCAATAAGTTTACATTTTTGCATTGAAAAGGGCGTTCATTGTAGCGCAAAAACTCGTGTCTGCAGTATTCCTGGGCATTTGTGCTTTTCAACTTGTTTTATATGCATAAAGGTATTTATCTATTTCAATTGTGAATTAGTTTCTCACCATTTTCAGCCTAGCGCTCACCTAGACACCTGGTTTTGAACTGAAAGTTCAAATTTTAATTAGTTGTCGAAGGTGGAAAGATACTTTTAGATTAGTAACCAAATTTTTTATTTATTGCAACCACTTTATTCATATTTTTTAAAAACTAAAACAGAAAGGCAATACAGCAAAAGATAAGTTATGGAATCAAATATTTACAAGTGAGACGTAACCGCAAATTTATAAATTTGAATTTTTTTCTCTTCACTCCCAATTTGTGACCAAACCTTTTTCAAATACTCACAAGCTTATGCTTGCTAGAGAGAATTTAGGATTGTTTTTACATCTCAGACTATGTCAGCTCAAATACAAATGACTTCTTGTGAAAACAAAAAAAAAGGCCAGTTAATTAATAATCATTTGTGGGTGGGGTTGAATATTTTATTTAGTTGCCAAAGTAAGAAGTGATTTTCAGATCTAACCTAGTCCCAGGATTGCTATATATTAATTTATTTGACACCAATACCAACACAACGATAAACTAGTATCCACTTGAACTAATTGATAGGTCCATTTCCGCCCGTAAACCAAGTATTCACCTTTTTATCTCATCTCTGGTCAAACGGTAAGCTACCTTTCTGATTAAAAACTCCATTTCCACTATACAGAAATTTCCTCCTTTTTCCAGTAAGTGATATTAAACTCACCATTAAACTCTTATTGTCTCGATATTGGAAATTCGCTAGAATAGCTTTTCATCCATAGTGTGATGATTCATTTGTTATTAATGATAAACTCGCTGATTAAAAGTGATAAAAAAATAAAATTCATTTAATTCAAAAATGATTCTTTAAAAATACTTCTTAATTAAAACCACAGCGACATATAAGGACGATTTCAACGCTTATCGGGTCGACGAGAAACCTAGCTCCATCGAATAGCAATTAGGGAGAATAATTACCAACTAATTTGCAAAGTTAGCTTTGATAAGGCATAACTTTCAATTTTAAAACGCATTTTTGCTTCAGGGCTACGTTTTCCTTCTAATTTCATCTGATCATCGATTCTCTTTAAGTTGTTTTCTTAGTTCAATTTTGAGTTTGTATACAGTAAGATAAGTAAAGGCACTATCATTATGTGTATTATTAGCTCTAAAATTACTAAAGATTTTTTTCCTTTTTGTTAAATATAACAAACGCTTTACAGTGCATATATTATGTAATGAGATTTTTGAACGTAAGTGAGGACTTTCATTTTGGCTTATTGCTTTCTTAAACAACATTATTATGCGTGATGTGGGCATTATTGGTGTCAAACCATTTATGCTTTCTTCTATATCTAATATAAAGATTCGTGAAAATTTTCGAATTTCAAAGGAATTGCTTGATTTGAGGCGTGGTACTCCTCAAAAATCAGGAAAACATTGTCAAGGTCACAGTTCAGCGAGCCAGACACTAGTTATAGGTCAGTCAAAATCTAAACGAATTGGTTTCCTCTGCTGTATTTTATCCATTTTGAATGACCGGAATGAAACTATTTAAAAATAAGTAAATCAGAATAAGATAAACTCACAAAATCCAAGTTACCGCCTTAAAGACAGATGAAGGGCCAGGGGGAAAAAAGAAGAAAGTCACATTTTCGACAATTTTGAGATATTAGCACTATCTAGGGGCTATGAAGGACTAGTATCATCTGGTAGAACAACAAGGGGAAAAAAGATAAGAAGCGGCCGAAATGTGCATGAAAACTCGTAAAACTACATAAGGAGCTACGAGAAATCAAACTTTGTTCTTCGTTTTTCTCGAAATCGCTTTTTGGTCACTTTCATCTTTTTTCTCCCTGGCCCTTCAGATGTCTTTCAAAAAAAAAATTGAGGGATAATGTATTTTGAAAATAAACACCACGATTTAATTTAAAAGGGTTAAACATTTCTAGAAAAAAAATAGGTCATAGAAAGATGGCATTGAAGAACTCAAATCTTGTTAATCTCAAAGTAATCATCAAAAACTGGGCTTCATTTCTGCACAGGTCTTTCATAACTTAATACAAGTTAGTAAAGCATTGTAATAAAACATAATGAAATAACTAGTGCCAATCTTAATGCAAGCTTATTACAATGAATTGTTTTCCCAATGTATCTCTCAGTCTTTCCAGTGATACACCTTCTTAACATATCAAAAGTCACAACTATTCGCTAACTACATTTGTGTTTTATGCTTTCCAGTTTTCAACATTTTACTCTCTTACTAATATTAGATGCACAAATGTCTTTTTTGTTGTACCGGAGGGGGAGGGTGAAACCGGTGCTGCAAACAATGTGCATGACAATATTTATGAAATTTCGCGTTTATTTCTGAGAAAGTTTTAAAGATGTTTAAACACGTCTTTGGTATAGTGAAATAACAAGAATGTGCAATTTGAAATTGTTGCGCTCTTAGCTCAATAGTAAAATTAGTTTTTCTTTACTATTAAAATTTATTTACATTCGGAAGCTGTTAAAACTAGATTTCTGAAATAAAAGCGTACAAGAAGAATGCAAACTCAAACGGACAACAATCTTCAGCATAAAAACTTTGAAGGTAATGCTTTACGAGTCTATGCATTGGAAGTAATATAAAATTTGAAGGCATCGTAAAATTCTCCCGTACGTTCGTGTTTTAATACGCTACTGAAGTATTCAGAGCTGCAAAAATTATTTATTTATTAGCAAGTAATGGATCCCTTTTGTGCATCAGCAAATAAGAATGCTTGTCGAAAATGCCTGAAATACAATCCCATATTCGGCAAAGATTCGCATATGAATTATGTATGGATCTAAGGGAATTGTAAAAATGGCGATCAAAGCAGCGTTTCTGGGTGGCGTTTTCAATTCCCTCCTCGAGTAAACTGTGGAGATCTTTCAGCAGTAAAATCTTTTGAGAATGTCAAGTATGCATTTAGAAGTTTTCCAACAAACGGAAAAGTTTTCTCGGCTAAAGATATTGAGAGAAAAATATGTTTATGTCTCGCTGAGTTTACGTTTAAGCTGGACAATCGTGAGGAAAAAAATATGTTTGAAAAATTTGTATGAATGCTAGGGATTTCTTCTGAATAGTACAGCAGCACTAATAATCATTTATTCTTTCTTAATTTCAGTTTTTTGTTTAATAAATTGACTGATTGATTAAAAATGGCGTAGCTTTGTTTACATGAGTTTTAAAATCCCAAGTAGGTACTTTTATAGTGTTTCAAGTAAAAAGAAAAGAGAAAAAAAACATTTTTCAATCCTTTAAATATTATTATGGGAAAGGTATCTTTTTTTCTTTTTAACTTAAGTACAAATTTTTTCCACAAGTTACGGAATAAAAATGTATGAATAAGTTTTTTAATGAGATTAAGACATTAGAGCTCCAATATTAAAATTTTAACATTAAAAAGTATTTTGCTAAAAGTTGTAGAAGGTAGATGGAGATGCATAAACGAAAGGAGAAGTGATACACTTGTGCATGTTTGAATATAAAGCTTTAATTTGTAATATAGGGTCATTCCATGAAAATGTCAACCTCAGCCGAAGAAAAAAAAATACCGAAGTGAAAAAAGCATCAAAAAATAAATGAATAAATACATAAATAAAAACCATACAACATAAGAAGTTAAAAAAATTGAAATTTATTGTAATTATCACTGAGATTAGCCATAATAAAAAGTTTGTAGTGTGTATATACTGCTTATTATTCGATGGTTACGTTAGTCACGTTATGTTAGTCACGCTCCGTCTTGAGTGAAAGTGACACTTAAGACTAAAAAAAATTAAGATTTAATAAATGTGTTTCATGTTTTTAAAAACCAACTTTACACAGTTTTCAAATATATCATTCAATTTTTAACACTTGCTTAACTTTGAGAAATTTTTGCCTCACAACATGAGCATTTATTTTTAGGGTTGCAAAAATGTTACGTTAGTCACGCTGCTATTTTGGTTGAAAAAATATCTATTGTCAGTAATTTTGTTTTAAATTCTTAGCAGAAATGATACATAGATACCATGTACATTATAAATCCACCAGCATAACTAAAACATATTTTTTATCCTTTAAGTTACAAGTAAACACAGTCACAAAATCAGCTCTGAATGTTACGTTAGTCACTATGGAATGACCCATGAATATATATATATATATATATATATATATATATATATATATATATGCGTATATGCGTGCGTGCGTGCGTGCGTGTGTGTGTGCGTGTGCGTGTGCGTGTGCGTGTGTGAGAGAGAGAGAGAGAGAGTGTGTGTTAAACTGTATTTTAATAAAGATGTATTAATCATTAAAGATGAGTAATGTATGTTAAATATTTCTCAAAATTAAAATTTTAATTATCGCCTAGGTTTCCACTTATGCATATTTAATCAACAAAAAATCAAATAATTTAAACTAGTAATGAAAAAAACAGGTTTTAAAAGAAGCAAAGTAACTAGTAATATTTATATATAATGAATCTGAATAAAATTATAAATTTATATATAGATCACTATTAAAAAAATGTTTTCTGGAAAATGTTTTGAATAATTGAGGAAGAGCAGATCGCAAAATTATTAAATCTCCCTAATTTTATCTCTATCAAAACGATACAACTCTCTACTGTATTTTCTTTTTCAGTAAGCTTCAATGAGATGAGATAAATTTATTTATATTTTCAAATCAAGTAACCATATCATTGATTATTATTATTATTTCTTTTTTTGAAAAACGAAGGTGTTGTTTTTATTTTTCAAGGTGTAACTAGTCTGGATTTTTTGTAATAAAATGTTTTAAAACATTAATGTGATAACAATTTTTCTTAAGCATCAATTAGTAAGAATTGTATGAAACACAACTTAAATTGTCTGGATTGTTGGAGGCTTGATACAATTGTTTCGTAAGCAATCCAATTTTTTTATGATTATTTTTTTACTTCTATATATTTTTAGCCCATAAATAAAGTATTATTTAATAAAAAACGTGACGAATTTCTTCAAAAAAATATTTTAAAACTTGGGCCATAACCCGTCAACCTTTTTTTTTTTGTTGGATGAAATTCTATGTCTCTAAGTGCTCTTTATTGATTTTTCTTTATGGAAAACCAATGTTGATTTCATGTCGTTCTGTACAAAGCGCAACGTAGTTATATAAATTGCCGACAATTTGACCATATATTACAAGTAGTAGTGTCAAAAATGAGATATTAAGTGCAGTATCAACTTGGCTGTATTTTTAAGATTCTGGAACGCAAGACATGGGAACTATAATAAAATAAATACGAACTTTTGTACGGAAAACAGAGTTACACAATCTCGCATTAAACTATTTGCCCTGGATAGTGGTTAATTGGGAAAGAATCGAACTATTTTAAAACTGGTCAATCCCTATCATGAGAAACATTTGGCTAGAGAAAATAATTTGTGATACATACATAGTACTATTAGTACAAAGTGAGGAAGCATTACATACTTTTGCTACTTAGCCTATTTTAATCCAACTCCCCTCCTCCCAACATTAAGATAAAAGAAAAAAATCAAGATTAAAACTTCAAAATGCAACGCAAAGCAACACATGTTGTTTATTGTGGTGTTAAGTACAAAACTAGTTAGTACAACTAGTTTGTTCTCTTTTACTCGGGTTTTATTTTGATACGTATCAAAATAGTTTGAAATATCAACTTAGTGATAGTCCCTCGAGCATGAGATATTTACTGAAAAAATCTATCGGAAGCCTTCTTGAAATTTCGAAGCAGTTTTGGTATTGTAAGTACCTAAAAATTGTAGTCTAACGTTGATCACTATTCGTATGCTAACGAGCTGTTTGTTAAATTTCATTTTAGCTGATGGATATACGTTTTATAAAGCATCTAAGAATTTTTACACTAGAAATACAAAAACCGGTGTATATCACAAAAAGTGTGTGCTTTTGGAATAGCAAATGCAAATTTCAAAAGGAACATTAACTTTTCAAACGTTTTTAAAGAAAGAATATAAAAAATATACTTTTTCAGAGCTCCACAGTAAAGTATCAAACTGCCATTCATTGTTAAAATTTAATCTTTTATGGATACTTGAAGCATAACTTATGAACATTAATAATTTATCGTTTCAAACTCTGCCTCGGGAGAAAGTTTGAATTTTTGAATTTTTCAGCACTTTAAATCGAACTTCTTAAAATAAAATGGAACGATCAAATACGAGAAAAAAAACTTGTTTCTTTCTTCCTTCAGTATTATAAAATATTCCTAGTTTCTAGGGAAATGATGGAAATTAATTTTTCTTCAAAATATTATGATAAACAGTATTATAAACTGACAACAGGTTGGGGTTTAAGGACATGATTGTAGATAAACATTGTTCGCAACGTTCATAAACTAAATATGTTTTCAGCAGTCAGTAAGGGCAGTTTTGCTTCTTTCTCCATCAGAAACATGTTTTTCAGCTCAAGATTTTTCCTTGAATTAATTTGAATGAATTTTGTTTTGAATTAATTTTGATTGAAAAATAATTTTAGGACAAACATTACAGCTTTAGGTTATATTTTTATACATTTTCAAATGAACCTAAACCTTCCAGCAAATACAAACAATGAATTAATTGAAATAAGAATTGAAAAAATAATAAAGAAAATAAAAAAAAAGAAAGAAAATGAAGAAAAGTTACAAGTTTTTTTTTTTTTTTTTTTTTGAAAAAAGTAGATACATTAAATAAATGCAAATATAATGAATGAATAAAAAGCTAATAGTTTAAAAAATTAATAGTTGAAGCAATAAAGACATGAAATGAATTAATAAAACATATTTCGCATCAATAAAAAAAATTAATCTCCCCTCCCCCTTTATTTAACTTATATATTAACTTTATTTAACTTAACAGTATTGATTTGAGGAAAAAAACGTTCACTCAAAGTTTGGCATTAATTTCCTTCTTCTTACCGCCTGTAGTGTTTTTGGTATTTTTTTTTATCTCGGCTCACGTGCATATGTACCTACGTTCAACGAAACATTTACTGACTTTCTCTCTTAAACAATCTGCGAGTTAGCATCGCAAGTCTTCTGAGACGTCTGTGTTTGTGTATGTAAGTGCATGTATATATAAGTATATACCGCATGACAAAAAAAATTATATGCCGTAGACAGTTAAATTTTGTATGCAAAGGCTGCTTGGGTTTAGTTATGTATCTTTACTATTTTAGCTGCATTCCAATCTTCCAAAAGGACAACCAACTTTTTTGTAGCAAGTCAATGGTACTTTCAATGTTGACTAAAAGCAGTTATGAATATGAAGTTCATCACAGATTGACGACCACTTAGAAATACACCGTCAAGTTGGGGCAAAAACTTAACTAATAAAAATAGATGCTGAATTGCCTGTCAGTTGAACAATATTTTCTTCGAGTCAATGTTAAAACACTCAATGTAAAAGTATTTTGTGTATTTAAAACATCATTTTTGTCCACTAGAAGATACCATTATCTTGTATATTTGCTACTTTTACACGTTTCATATAGTTTTTGTTTATAGAAATTTATATCATAAATGCCAACACAATCTCCGCATTTCTTTACGCGTTTGAAAGGGCTATTTTCTATGTTTACTTCACTTTTAATGTGTAGAAAAGTGTTTAAAATATTATGCAACTAAGAATCATTTATTTTAAAGTGCATGAGACACCCACTCTATATTTTGCAACGGCAAAATAATTTACTCAAAAATTATATTAACTGGATCTCTTACAGACTTCGTGTTAATCGTTAAACTAATCTCCAATTCTTCTGACTCGAATTCTTCAGAAGCTGCTACTGAACTAGAAATCTTCTAATGATGCAATTAAAAGCGGTGAAAAAAAACTGAAGATAAGAAGTTATTTTGAGGAGGAATAGTTAAACAGATCACGTTTAGAAATTAAGGGTAATTGTTAACCTTTGCTCCAGACGACTTGAAAATATTTACGAACATGATTGCGTTCTATTTAGAGTATCGTTAAATTATATAATATGGCCGCATTTAAATACTAATGATGTGGTTTATGTGGAATAGGAAAGGTTACATTGGAAATATCACGAAGTAAAATATTCCTATTCCTTGTCAGTTTTCATTTTAATTTTAATTGCATTTCAAATTTTCAAGCGTATAAAACGTAGATTTAATTTTCGTACCGTCTCTGAGATTACACCGATAAAAGAAAATTATGAAAAAAAGAATAAAAAGTGGAATGGTAAATGGAAGGCCCATGTAAAAATTATAACTATTCCCCCATTTTTTGTTGTAGTACTGAAAAAAATTTGCTACATCGTGACTTGATCGTCGTCAGAAACTTTTAATGCTGTCTAATGGTAAAGCGTAATCAACAAGCAATTTGTTATCACCAACTAAGTTGTTACCGATGAGAATTATAAAAAATGCTTGGTCTTATTTAATAGTGTTTTATGCTTCTTTATTTTTTGTATTTTACTGTAATTTGCTAACATTAAAAAAATGTTGATTTTTCTTAAAACTTAAGTTTACGAATTAAAAAAAAACTACACATAAATTATATTTTAGCTTTTTGTGGTCAACTCCCCCCCCCCCACCCCCCAACGAGAAGCTACCTGGTTCGCTAGTGACTTCAGTCGTAATTTATGTTGAGACACAGCTGCTCGACTTGACCCACTTAAAAAGCACCTATAATAATTGAGAATCTTTGACCACTAAAAATAACACTGAATAAATGGCTTGCTTTTATGAATCGAACATATTATATAGGTGTCGTTCATCATAAACGCGTAGTTGGAAATGATTTTACTATGTCTTATTATACACAGCCCTTTGAAAAAATTTTCTTTGGGAAGAAATAAATACAAGTGTTCAGCTGCTATTAGTCATTTGATATATTTCTATAGAAACGTGCATCGCTTTTATACTAAAGATATAGCTAAATGTTATACTGTTTAGCAATCAAATAGGCAGTTTAAAAATATGGAAATGGACCACTTTTACAATGAACGCCACGCTTGGAGATAAAAGCTTAGGTAATTTCATTACTGCTTAAATATCATTATCACAATAACATACATAGCTCAATTTAAGACAGTAGAGTAATATAAATTAAATATTTAAGAGCCGTCGGGGAAAAAACATTTGAGGCGTTTAGTATGAAAACCAACTCAATCCTGATTTTTCAAAAGATTTTTTTTTTCCTCTCATAATTTAATACATTTTGTCTACACTACCATGCTATGAAAGGATTTGAAGCGAATACTCTCTATCAAGTCGAAATTTACTGTCGGAAACTTGCTTAACTTCAAAACCCGTTCTGCCCACGCTTTTATCATATCGCCATTGTAGAAATATGCAAATGACACCTACAACGAACATTTTGTAAGAATTTGCTTAATCAACACAGTCTATGATTTTAAAAGAAACCGTACGAATTTAATGGAACTTGATGATTAAGTACAAGCTTAAGATTTACATCAAAGACAGTTTAATCTAAACTATAAAGTAACTACAAACGATTTACTGGTTTTTCGAAGCGATGAGAAACATATGAAAACAACCACAAAGTCAACAAAATTTGGAATTTAGTAAGCCTGGTGTTAATACGAGTGAAGTACTTCTTAAGGTGAGAGAAAACAAGAAAGGTGTTTTTTTTGTGTGTAATAATATGTGTTCTGTTCATTTCTTGCTATGATTAAGGTGCTGTCTGATCTTCTTAGTAAAACCTTTCGCGTATTTACGCATGCGTCCAGTCTTCTCTGATCTTACCAAAATAGGGCTTGATAAGTAATATAACAATAAGGGGAAGAATAATAAAAAGCATTTTGAGCCGTGTCAAACAATGTAGAACGATGTTAATTTCAAATACATAGTTTAGTTGAATATGTTAAAAGGATAGCAAAAGAGATGCAAGTTTTAAATTGAAAACTTCGGAATGTTCCCAATCACAACCCATCACCCCTTTTTTAAGTGGAACGGTTCGCGAGTGCTAGGTGCGGTTTTCACGGACGGACAGTACGGATTGTGCCCACACACAATTAAGTGGAACTCAAAGTTAGCATCCAATGCTATAGTAATGATTTTCCCAGGACGACGCTGAACGTTACCAGGACGTAACACACACAAAAATAATCGCTTTTACTGTTTTGGCGTCATTTAAAAATTATTGCAGTCGTATTAGTACCTGGTTAACACACTTCAAAATGTTGATGAGGTTGTGATAATTGAAGGGCTTGGGAGAGGAAAGGGTTATGTAACAGAACCCAAATTGCAAGTAATTAAAGTTTTATTGTTGCAGCATTTTTACTTCCTCTTACGTAGTAAAAGAAGTAGTGTGACAGCGAAAAAAAAATTTTTGTTCAAATTTCGGTCTAAATTTCTCACTCCTAAATAATGTTGAGTAGTTTTTTCGACCCCTCAGCACTTGCATATCTACCTAAGAACATATAAGCCAGCCGAAACCCCCAAGTTGATTGCGACGAGTTTTCTCGTGACGTATGTATGTGCGTGTGTACGTATGTATCTCGCATAACTCAAAAACGGTATGCCGTAGAACATTCTCGTTTGGCACGTAGACGCTAAGATGAATCTAGTTGTGCACCTCCCCTTTTAGTTGCATTCGAATAATCCCAAGGGTGTCTTTTACCCCTTTTTGAGGTAATTTTAATGCAGACAAGGAAGTGATGTCATGATTTGGTGACCACTTGGTGATGTGCCATCAAGCTTTCAATCGCCAAGTGCTTTTTCGCCAACTTGGCGACAAATTTGGCGAAAAATTATTTTTCGAATTTGGGTTAAATTTGGTGATATTTTGCGAAGAATACACTGAATGATGTTAATTTCGGCGATATTTAGATGATAAATCATTGTAAAAA
>JAXGGA010013982.1:0-33453 GCA_038373865.1 Uloborus plumipes
CGGACAGTATGTATGCGTGTGCTATTAGTATAAATTTTCTACTATTATTTTCAAGTTAAATACACTTGTTGGAAAAGTTCTTGCGTTTTTCACAAGTTAATTGCACTTACATTTCCTATGATATTCTCCGTGATACGCCAGTATCCTATTTCTGACCTTTTCCCTAATGCCATGCATGATGAAGGGATGCTAAAGCGTATACATTTTCTGTCTAGACAGTAGCATATTGTAAAAAAAGTAAAGAATAACGATGTTTTAGTGCTCAAAACTAGCAGATTACTGCATACACGTTTTAAGGCGTTACAGGAAATGCCTATTTCAAAGCAAATAATGTGAGCTTGTAGTTAAGGAGATATATGTTGCTTTTCACGTAAGTCTTTTCATTTGAGGAATTTGATTCAATAGTACACGGCAAAAAGATAACTGTTGTTTTCACAATATAATATTGGCAGCAGAGGTTCCATTCTAAAACTGTAAAAGCAAAGTAATAAACTATAAAACTAGCTATTTTCGAGTTTATTACAGTAAAACTAGCAATTTTAAAGCTTATTACTGCAAAATTATCAGGTTTGCCATGAAATTAGCTGCATTATTCTGCAAAAACAGCAGTATAATACTGGCAGCAGAGGCTTCAGTTTAAAACTAAAATGCACTGTAATAAACTGTGAAACTAGTAATTTTACAGTTTGTTACTGTAAAATTACTGTAAAATTGGCTGTATTATACTATAGAAACAACATTCATTCTTTGCATTGTATACAGTTGGAGTAGAGGTAAAATCATTTACGCAAATGTTTTTTCTTTGAAATCTTCTTTTTATTTATCTCCAATTTTGTTTATTAATAATGTATATATAAATATATATTTTTACTGTTTTCACTGCAGAAGTTGAAGAGCCTTGTCTCAAGCGCCGATATTTAATTTCATTTGTGGGACTCCTCACATTTTTTATATTGGATGCACATCGAATAAATGTAGGTGTTGCCACTGTAGCAATGGTGAACCATCCAACTCAAGTACAGCATTCTGATCCACCTCATTTGAATTTAACACAGCAAATACATCATGATTCACAAAAAGAATCGCAGGTATTAAAATTTCTAAAATCAAGGGGTGAGTTTGAATGGTTTAAGTCTCGTTTTCTAAATTTTGAAGTTAATTATTATGTTTTTTTCACATAATTATTTTCACTATGCTTTTTGTGCAACATAACATTTGCAGTGACTATGGTATTAGAAAGTAGTATAATATTGCCTTTGCTATGGGGCGTTGATATTTGTTACAATATTTTTTCTGCGAAAAGTGTAATAAAAGAAATTAAATCGTAGTTTTTTTTTAATAGATTATTTTTCATCTGCATTTTTACTATTGTAACGAGTCCGTAGCACCTTCAACTTTCTTTAAATGAGCATTCCAATCTTGAGGAAGTAACTATAAATTTATTTACAAGTATGTACACTATTTACAATAAGAGCAGAAAACAATTGCTAAACATCAGCAATTAGGCAGCAAACACTACACTGTACTCTCAACAGTAATTCAGCACCACGTATCTAACGTGAACAGTAATTAAGCAATTACAAAAGCAAAACAAACATTCGCCCAAGCGAATCGAAAAACGAGTCACCAGAATCAAATCTGAAAACAACTGACTGACTTGTGTTCAAGGCCAGCTATTTATACACGGAAAGAATTTCGACAATTTCTAGCAAAATCCGGAGTATTCCAAATCATTCATAACTTGAAATAATCCATTGAGAAAGTTCTAGCGATAAAAGAAAAAGAAAAAAACACTCCGAGCGAAAATGTCTTCACGCTTATTAAATGTAGGGCAAGTGTAAAAACTACAAAACGTTACAGGGCCGGTATACAAGTGATAAAAGTGATATCTTCAGATACTTTTGCAACATGACGTCAGATAAAACCAAAACTAATGAAAATGATGCAAGGCAGGAAAAACAACAACTATTTACAAGATTTGTAACATTGCCCCCTTCCCAAGGACTGCACGTCCCGGGCAGTACAATCCCCAGAAAGGAAGCAAGGGAAAATTTACAGATGCACACATTACATGATGACCAATCATAAACATGATAAACAATAACAATGAGAACATGAAAGAAATAATAACATTGATAAAGTAATATTACAAACAATTAAAGGCAAAAGTTATTTACAAAATTTACAAACAAGTTACCATGGTAGCTTTAGATTTATTTTACGAACTATGGCCATAGTATGGGGCTAGCCGATCATAATGTACAACCCTAGGTTTTGAATGTGATGACTTCTGGATCCTCACTACGACGTCGTTCAGCCGGTGAAGGACTGTGTAGGGTCCATCCCAATGCGACTGCAATTTGGGTGATAGACCTTTACGTCGGATGGGATTCCATAGCCATACCTTGTCACCTTCTTGAAAGTCATGGCCAGTGGACCTTGTGTCGTATCGGGTCTTCATTTTCTCCGTCGCGATGTTGATTCGCTCCCGTGCGAAGTGATGAACGTCTTCCAACCGGGCCTGGAGATCCTGGACGTACTCCTCAGGCGATGAAGGCGCATCTGGAGGGAGACCGAAGACGAGATCACAAGGTAGCCGAAGCTCTCGGCCGAAGAGCATCTGTGATGGGGAATATCCGGTGGTCTCGTGGACAGCACTGCGGTAGGCCAGCAGGAACAGAGGAAGTTTCTTGTCCCAATCCTGTTGATTTTTGGAGACCATAAGCGAGAGATTATTAAGGATTGTCCTGTTAAATCTCTCCACCATGCCGTCCGATTGTGGGTGTAGTGGTGTCGTTCGAGTTTTCTCAATTTTGAGGATTTTACACAGGCCCTTAAACACAGCAGAGATGAAGTTTCTTCCCTGATCGGAATGGATCTGCAAAGGTGTCCCATATCTCGAGATCCAATGCTGCTACAGTGGTCTCTGCTACAGTGGTAGCTTCTTGATCCGGAATGGAATATGCTTCGCGCCATTTGGTGAAATAGTCAATGGAAACGAGGATGTATTTGTTCCCATCAGTAGTTTTCGGTAGAGGACTAAGAATGTCGATCCCGATTCGTTCGAAAGGAGCTCCTACGTTGTAAAGATGTAGCTTCTCGCGGCTTCTTCTCTTCGGTCCTTTACGGGCAGCACAGGCGTCACAAGAATGGCACCACTTCTCCACGTCATCCTTCGCCTTGCTCCAGAAGAAGTGCTCTCGAACCTTGTGGAGGGTTTTCAAGACACCAAAATGTCCTCCAGTCCCATACTGTTTCTCTATTCGGGAGTAATAATGGCAGTTCTCAGAACAAGGTCTTCTTGATAATGCGTCTGCATTACCGTGTGACAAACCTTTTCGGTGCTTAATCTCGATGTCATATTCTTGGAGCCGCTGTATCCACCTGGCTACCTGGCCCTCTGGATTCTTGAAATTCAAAAGCCAAGTTAAAGATGCATGATCGGTCCGGAGCAGGAATTTACGGCCGCAGAGGTGATGATGGAAATGTTCTACAGCTTTAACTATGGCGAGCAATTCCTTTCTCGTGACACTATAATTTCGCTCCGACTTGGATAAACATTTGCTCCAGTAGGCGACGACATGTTCGTTACCGTCTATTTCTTGAGATAAAACAGCTCCAACTCTCTCGTGGCTCGCATCAGTGTCAAGTATGAAGGATTTTTCAGGCTGAGGATAAGAGAGAATAGGCGTTGATGTTAAAGCCTCCTTCAGTTGTAGAAATGCATCCTCGCATTCTTTGGACCAATCAAATTTTTGTTTGCTCTCCGTCAGCTTATGCAAAGGTCGTGCATTGTTGGAAAAGCCCTTCACAAACTTCCTGTAGTACGTGCAGAGCCCCAGGAAACTTCGCAGCTGATGGACATTTTCGGGGCGGCTCCAATTCTTGACTGCAGATACCTTATCTGGATCTGTTCGTACACCCTCAGAAGAGATAATGTGACCAAGGTAGTTCACTTCACGGCGGAACAAATTACATTTGGACGGGCTCAACTTCAGGTTGGCTTCCTTGAGCTTTTGCAGCACCTTCCTAAGATTAGTCAAATGTTCCTCAAAACTGCGTCCTATGATGATGATGTCGTCCAAGTAGACAAGACAGGATTCATAAGAGAGTCCTCGTAACACTGATTCCATAAGCCGCTCGAACGTGGCTGGTGCATTGCAGAGGCCGAAAGGCATCACTTTAAACTGCCACAAGCCTTGTCCGGTGGTAAACGCCGTCTTCTCTCGGTCGTCGGGGTGTATCTCCACCTGCCAGTAGCCGCTCCCAGGGTCGAAAACCACTTGTGTCCTAAAAAGGTGTCCAGAGTGTCATCGATCCGTGGAAGAGGGTAACTGTCTTTCTTGGTAATGTCATTCAGGCGTCGGTAATCAACACAAAATCTGGTGGAGCCGTCTTTCTTTCGGACCAAGACGATAGGGGATGCCCAAGGACTGGATGAGGGTTCGATGACGTCATTCTCCTGCATCTCTTTCAAGAGGATCTCAACCTCTTCCTTCTTGGCGAACGGTAGTCGTCTTGGATGCTGCTTGATAGGGGGATGATCTCCAGTGTCGATCCTATGCTGCGTTAAATTCGTGCAACCAACATCCTCGGATGTAGATGAAATCACCTGCTTGAAGTTTTCCACCAATTTTTCAGCAGCGTATCTTTGATCCTTCGATAATGGTGCACTCTCAATTAATTTCGAAGTCAAGGACTCTTAAGACACAGTCTCGGAGGAATCAATTCTTCTGATGATGCAATTTACGGGAGTACAAATTGCCAACACTTCTCCTTTCTTAATATTCCTCTGCCTTTCACTCACATTGGCGATTCTCACAGGAACTGCATTCTTTGAAAGGTCCACAAGTGTAGATGCCACTAGTACTCCTTTTGGGCTATTACTCTGGTTAGGATATTTAATGAGGCCGAATTTAAAGCTGTTGTTTTCCTTGATGGAGGCAGATATTAGTACTTCTGATCTAGGGGGAATCAATAAAGCTGTTTGGGCTATTATTTGATGAGCGGATTTTAAGTTATTTTCAGCATTGAAAATTGCTATGTCTTCCTTCATCGAGTGCAGCTCATTATTTTTAAAGTCGATAGAAAAGTCAAATTTTCTCAAAAAGTCCAGTCCGATAATGAAGGGATCTGCAATGTCAGCGACGAATGCCGTGTGATGGTAAGTGGCGCTCCCGAACATTATTTCTAAGTTCACTTTTCCTTCAATCTCGATTTTGTCACCTGTCACAGTTTGGAGAGTAATGCAGGGCGGCGTCCATTAGATCTTGAATCCAAATTGACGAGCCACATCAATCCTAATGATAGTAACGTTGGCTCCCGTGTCCACAATCATTTCGCAGGGAAACCCATTCACATATGCGTAAATGAAGAGTCCGTTGCAGCCGCCACTTCTTGAGGAAATCTGGAAAACTTTGGGATGGGGCTCATTCCAATTTGGCGACCTCCGCCCCGCGAGATTGCCATTGCTTAGTTTTCCTGAGCTGGAGAGAGAGAGGTGCTCTTCCCTCGGGCTTCGCAGTTCCTTTGTACGTGGCCCTCACCGCCACATTTCCAGCACTTCAGTGGTTGTCTATTTTGGTCTTTGCGAGTCTTCTTCAGGGTTCCCAAGATCTCTTTGATTTGTCGCTCAACTTCCGAGAGACGTGTTGAGTTTGAATCCTGGGCATTCACTTCCACGCCCCTGATTGAATGGCGATCCTTGCGGGATGTTTGCTGTGAAGCGTCGAACTTCATTGCGTAGACCAGACCGGATTTAAGATCTTTGATGTCCGCCATCCGGAGAGCCGTCTGAATTTCTGGACTTCGCACTCCGTCTATGAAGTAGTTCAGGGCCAGACTATCGCGAATATCCGAAGGACAGTTCGAGAAGGCGAGATGGGAAAGCCTCTCAACGTCTGTTGCAAAAACTTGCAAAGTCTCTCCAGCCCTCTGGAGTCGGGATTTGAGCTGAAGTTGGCTGAATTCTTTTTGGCATGCTTCGCCAAAGCGAAGCTCCAAGGCTGATGATAAAGCTTCGAAGTCACGGTGCTTGTCCTCTGGGAAGGTCTGTAGTATGTCAGCTGCATCCCTTCTCAGCGAGGCTGCAAGGTGACAGGCTATCGTGGAAGAGTCCCAGGAGTTGGCTTCTGCAACGATGAGGAACGGCTTCTTGTAAACATTCCACGAGGTCTTCCCATCAAACGTGGCCAGTTTGATGGATGGACGAGAGGTTCCAGCTGCAGCTACACAGTCACTTGAGTTGTTGGAGGATGCTGATACTTCGATCAAGTTCTTTAATTTTCTTTTCCACATGGTTTTCTACTGTGGTGATTCGGTTCTCAAAGCTGTCAACTTTTTCTTCTAGAACCTCCACTTTATTTTCTATGTTGGTAAATTTAGTTTCCACCAAACTTTTCATTGACGTTAGATCGCTTTTAATTTCTTCTTGATTAGCAGCGAGATCATTTTTTAATTGTTCTTGATTAGTGGCCAGCTCATTCTTTAATTGTTCTTGATTAGTAGCCAGCTCATTCTTTAATTGTTCTTGATTAGTAGCCAGAGTCGCCATATCATTCTTGAGGTCACTTTTAACAGCGTTGATCGCATCAAGGAGTTGTTTCAGTTGTTCATCCATTGCTCGAGTAATCACCATAAAATTCCGAAGTCAAAAAGTCCTTAGGAAGAAAAGTCCAAGTTCACAGATAATTCCAAGAAAGTCCTTGAAGATGCCCCACGTTGGGCGCCAAAATTGTAACGAGTCCGTAGCACCTTCAACTTTCTTTAAATGAGCATTCCAATCTTGAGGAAGTAACTATAAATTTATTTACAAGTATGTACACTATTTACAATAAGAGCAGAAAACAATTGCTAAACATCAGCAATTAGGCAGCAAACACTACACTGTACTCTCAACAGTAATTCAGCACCACGTATCTAACGTGAACAATAATTAAGCAATTACAAAAGCAAAACAAACATTCGCCCAAGCGAATAGCGAATAAAACGAGTCACCAGAATCAAATCTGAAAACAACTGACTGACTTGTGTTCAAGGCCAGCTATTTATACACGAAACGTAGTTTCGATATTGTTCCAGCAAAATCCGGAGTATTCCAAATCATTCATAACTTGAAATAATCCATTGAGAAAGTTCTAGCGATAAAAAGAAAAAAAAAAGAAAACACTCCGAGCGAAAAATGTCTTCACGCTTATTAAATGCAGGGCAAGTGTAAAAACTACAAAACGTTACAGGGCCGGTATACAAGTGATAAAAGTGATATCTTCAGATACTTTTGCAACATGACGTCAGATAAAACCAAAACTAATGAAAATGATGCAAGGCAGGAAAAACAACAACTATTTACAAGATTTGTAACACTATTTTCTCGCCGTTTGGTGAGTGATTTATCTTTCTTTGTTTATTATAATAGGCTTGACTTATAAAATTACCGATTTCTGTATCTCAACTTCTTACTCTAAAACTAAAAAATAATTTTTACCCCATGCTCCGGCATAATGTCTACAGAATCATATGTTTGACAACCTACTGAATGAAATATGATCCACTCCCACACCACGCACCATTTTTGGGGGACACCACTCTCTAAAAAAAAATCGCATACGGCGCTGACATGAAAGACGTCGATAAACAGGTTTTACGGTGAAATAACAAAATTGTTGCCCAAAAAAAATTTAAAGAAAACGAGCTTTCAATGATGAAAAAAATATTTAAAGTCAGAAAGACAGACCCCCCCCCTCCCCAAGTATATCTTTTTGCTGCAGGTGATTATATTTTTCACCTATTCTCCTTTCTATTTACTTTTCATATAAAAAGAAACAAAACGATTAAAGTAAAATTGTTAAATCCTTCATGAAAATCCTGATCATGAAATTATAGAAAAGCAAAAAATTTAAGCGATTTTGAATGAATTCCATTCGTTTGCATAAATGAACTGCCGATAAAAGTTAACAGTTTTTCTTAATCTAGTCAGATGTTAGATGACTTGTGGAAAGGTTACATGACTGCAGTAGTAGTTTTTAGTTCAACTTTATAGCACTTTTGAAGATGCCAGGCCTAACAATTCTAAAGCTTGAAAATATATATAGCTTATAGCTTGATATTATAAGAGTGAAAACTTTCTTTTAAAATGTTTTATTTACTTCATTGTTATTATTATTATTATTACCATTACTATTATTATTATTATTAATATTATTAATATTATTATTATTATTTATGTTATGATATATAGTTTTACCAGAAAATAAGAGACATATATCGATCCAGGATTAGATATTACTTAAAAGTCGGCAGGAATAGTGTCCAGGCAGATTTTTTCATCGCACAATGTAATTCAACTTTGAAAATAAATTTCATTTGCATTTTTCAATTTATCGGTATGCTTTAGCAATCTTGTTATACTTGATTTACAGTTTTAAAACATTATAAAATTCTTATGTACATACATGTAGGTTTGATTTTGTACGCTGAAATTCAACCTGTACTCTATTTCAGATCTCAATAAAATATGACTGGAGTCCACAAATCCAAGGCTATATTTTTGGAGCTGGTTTCTTTGGATATCTTTTCGCGCTATTTTTTGCAGGAACAGTGGCAGAAACTTTTGGACCTAAAACTGTGCTTGTCAGTGGGACATTTGTTTCTTCTCTGGCAATGCTGATTACACCTTTGACGCCTGCTGTACATGTCTATTTTTTAATATTCATTCAATGTATTAGAGGAACTGCACAGGTTGGAAAATTAATAATCTGTTTCTTATTTAGCAGCAATCCATAGCAGCATAATCTCATCCGCCGATGATCGGCCATTCCTCGAAACCTGATGAAATTCTTATCCGCCGATGATCGGCCATTCATCGAAACCTGATGAAATTCTCATCCGCCGATGATCGGATTCGATGAGTTCTCATCGGGAATTGCTCCAAAATGTCTCATCAGCCAAACAGAATCCGAGCAGCAAAATCCGATTAGTTTTGCTCAAAATACGATGAGATTTGGAGCAATTTATGAGCAGTGCAGTACCGCACCGATGAATTTAGGATCCATTTTGGATGCTCGGTTTATTTTCATCGGGAAATTTGATCGGAGGGATATCGCTTTTCGATGAAAAGTAGCTCATCGAAAACCGTGCTCGGATACTGATCGGAACGATGTCATCGTGCTTTACGGGATCAGTTTATGAGGAGTTCGATAATCGGCCGAGCAAAATCCGATGAGTTGATGCTACTTGGGATATTAATAAAAAAAAATCTTGTTCATTTATGTTACATCATATTGATTTGAAAACTCCCTTTATACGTTTTAAAAGGCAGTTACGTGAATCACAGTACACGTACACAGATTATTACTTCAAGAAACATACCTCTGTTTGCGATTATTTTCGTTTATTGCTTGGATTTAATTAGATTTTATACAATGCCAATTTGCTAAATTCAAGTTTTCAGTACATTTCGTTCTATCACGAGGCATTTTCTGTTAAAATCGTTTTATATTTCCGTAATAATGCGAATTTCATCACAAACGTTTTCATAGAACTCATTTATTTTAAGAAAAAAAAATGCACAACACAATTTGTTGAAAATATTGTGTATGATTTGAGTGTTTTTGTTGCATTTTCCTTAGTTTACTTCAGTATTTAAAGGTATCGGATAAACTCACGTAATACCGTCATCGTTTACAATAAACAAATCAAAACAGTTTAAATTTATAGTGAACTCTCACTTATGTGCCTGTCCAAGAGACCAATAGAAAAAGCCCCATAAGCGAGAGAGACACATAAAGTGAAAAATCCGATTTAAAAGTCTAAAACCAAGCATACATTTTAGTGAGAGCATGAATAGCAATGTTTCTATACAAAATAGGTTGATATCAATAGCAGTTTGGCAATTACTGTAACTTTTCGTAATTAATATGACAAAAAGGAAACAAAAACTATAGCATATTTAAACAACAAGTTGTTTCTTTCAAAATAATCCATAATAGATAGTTTGTTTTGATTTTGCCGTTGAAATTCAAGTTCTTTCAAGTTTGTACAAATAAGAAAAGATAGCAAATTATTTCAGTTGCTGAAATAATTTACAAACATTCCCGAATAGTATTTACAGCTTCTAATGTTTTCATATGATTTGAAGATAGTTTTGCTTAATGTTCTTCAATGTCCTCGCCTACTACGGTGGCAGCGGTTGCTGTCAAGGGTTCGGTGTCAGAGTCGGAATCGATAGGTGGAATAGGACTCTAATATCCTAAAAGTAGGAGTCAGTCATTTTTTCCGAGTCTGCATTTCTGTCATGGGTCCGGACTCGAAGAAGAAGATTCGGTTTCGGAGCCGCAATGGAATTTCTTAAAATAGCTTAATGAAAAAAAGAAAAAGAAAACTACTTTCCTATTTTTAATTTTTTGATATTTATTTAATTTTTCAATTCCTTTTCGACTTTTTTTTTTTTTTGGACTTAGCGATGTTTTAAGATGCATTTAGCCATTTTTCATGCCTTTTTTTTTTGTCTTTCTTTTACTTTAATGAAAAGTAGGATAAAAATGATTTAAATGAAAATAAAAAATAAATATTACGCTACAAACTTTAAAACTTACACCTTTTTTTTTCAGGGATTTATGCCGCCATCTCATGCTATTCTATCAGCAAACTGGTATCCCAAAGCAGAAAGAGGATTACTAGCTGGAATTGGATTAACAGGGTTTCAGCTAGGACGTTTATTAGGAGGAATCTTTGCAGGCACTATTTGTGACAGTACTTCTATAGGAGGCTGGCCCTCAGTGTTTTACATTTTTGGTAAGTAATCTAATTTACAACATTTCAAATGGGAGAATCTCTCGAATCTTTATGGATTTTAAAATGACCTCATTGACCTTCGTAGCTTACATTTTGAAATTGCGTCATAGAAATTACTAATTTTGCTCTGGTAAAAAAAGAAGTTTGTGATAATGAAATTTATGCTTTGCGAATACTTGCTTTTGTAGCAGTGTGGTCTATTTTAAGGACATTTAAATGTTGGAGGTAACCTGAACTAACTACAAACGTTTTATATAACAGCTATAAAGTAGAGATAACGCGGTTAGATAAGGATCGAACTTATTTTTATGAAAACAGTTCTAGAAGTGTATTTTCCCTCTTTGTAACAACATAGTTTATTATTTTTCTGGCTTATTTTATTACTTATTTTAAAAATGTGTATTATTAGAAAAATGTGTCATTTGATAAGCATTTTCAGCATTTTTAATTTACTCTTTTGTTAGCATATTGTTCAATACATTACTTGGAACTTTATCTTGCAACTGAACTTCTTCAGCAAATTTATGCAACATTTTTTTCCCTTTCTTTTTACCATTTTAAAGCTGTATTTAATCATTAGCTTTTAAAAAGTAATATGATCATAATTGTTGTTGTTTTGGAACCTACTTTTGCATCACTTTTTTTAAGTTTGTTTAACTATAAAAATTACTGCAGGTGTCCTGATGACCCACTGCTACCTAGGTCACAGTAGTGCGTCAATTTATTGAAAAATATTCTTTTTTTCGTTTTATCACTCTAAAACCTACGAATAAGCACTCAAAAGCAACTTAGAGTTCAAATGGATATTAATGTCAAACTAGTAGCTGTTTACGCATCTGGTGAATCGCAGGCGTGTAAATTCGTTCGTCAAGTAGTTATATTTTGGCGTTGTTAGTTGCTTCTTTGTTGCGGTAGAAATTAGCGTCATGGATATCAGCCCAGAAACACGTGCTAAAATAGCCTCTGGTAAGTTGACCTGAGACATTGGCAAAGTTTGCCTCTTTTTTCTGTGGTAAAAAGTTGCATAATTGGCCCTACATTGAGTTGGGTTACTTTTACAGTTATTTTTCAAAAATATTCCAGCTCAAATTTGCAACAATTACCCTTTCTCTCCGACCTGAAAAAGAGTTAAGCATCGTCAATGTTGGAGGTCAACTTTTCAAACAAGCACTATATATTTAATTACTTAATTCGAGAAAATTAACTGCTTTCTTTAGCGAGTATATTAATAGTTGTTACAAGAAAGTGTGTTTGTTTTAGGAGGTCTCGGAATCTTTGTTTCTTTGTTTCAATTACTCACTATACACAGTATGCCAAAGGATCATCCAGGGATTTCAAGAGCAGAGTTAACCTTCATTTTGGCCAACCAAG
Organism: Uloborus plumipes; assembly: GCA_038373865.1. Classification (NCBI taxonomy): domain Eukaryota; kingdom Metazoa; phylum Arthropoda; class Arachnida; order Araneae; family Uloboridae; genus Uloborus; species Uloborus plumipes. The sequence continues at coordinate 12,163 of JAXGGA010013982.1, forward strand.
AAAATGTTTTAACTAAGAAGGTACTGTCTTTTAAATCAGAAGGTACTGTCTTGAAGGTAATTTTTTTAAAATTATGTGCTTATTCCATTGCATTATTTCCTGACACTTTTGTAAGAAGAAAAGGTTATCTTACCATTTCGTTCTCGGCAAGCTGCCGTTTACATTTATTTCTAAATGCATAGAACGTGTAAAAAGTCAGTTGTCATGCAGACGATGAATACGTAAAGATTTATGGTGGAGAAACTAAAACCATAGTAATACACATATAAGCACAGATATAACCATTAATTCATTAAATAGTAATCTACAGGAATAAGTTGAAAGAGCATTTAGAGAGAAAGGACTAAAACCGTATTCCAGAGGCTGCGATACTAACCAGAGGGCAGATGAGATTTAGCAGGGGTTCCCAAACTTTTGTGTTCCGTAGACCCCTTGCCTAGTTTTCAAATTTCCAGTAGACCCTTCCTTGGAGTCGTTCCAAAAATAATCTGGAGTTGTAATAATATGACTCAGGCGTTCTAAAAACCGGGAATTAAATAGTTAAGTTCCATTTATTGATGCTCTAAAACAACCAGAGGACAACTTTCTACAAGATTCAGTTTGACAGTTTTACCCTAGAGTAAAAAAAAAATAAAATTAAGTGAAAGGGAAACAGACGAAGAGAAAAACGTAATATTTTTATGCATACTTTCATAAAAATAGAGGCGAAAAGCTTAAATCAGCTAACATTTTTATATAGAATAGGTGTATAAAGGGGAAAAAAAGAAGACTTTTAAGTGGGGCAACCTTTATTTGCATCTTGTGGACCCCCAATTCTTTCTTTCCTTTATATGGACCCCTTCTAAACTCCGGAAGACCCCTGGGGGTCCCTGTGGACTACTTTGGGAATCACTGAGATAGAGGAATGCTGAGGAAAAGATGGATTGACGATTGAGGCTGGAACAGGCTTATGGTCTCCAGCCGTGATGATAATGATCATAATTATCAGATTTATATGCAAATGACACAGGATAGATACACTAATACATCATCTAGTAAAAGAAAGAACACTAAGTGAAGGAAGGCGAAATAGAATTGGGGGACTAGTATAACTTCTTGACCAGGTGGAATCAGTTATGGAATCAAGATTTGAAGACTTGATGAAGTTGGAATTTTCGTCTAGAATTTAGATCCATTTTCTATTAAAGTTGTGGATAAGCTTCACTCCTCTTTTCAGACTGATTTAATAAGGGAAGCTGATAAGGTCCATTATCCATACTAAAATGGGAAAACTAAAAATTTTCTTGTTCCGGCTCAAATTAGTTGAAAGCATTAGTTAAAATTGAAATACATTTACTGTAGATAACATTTTTTCAAGGAACATAGTCTAGAGATTAGAGTTATTTATTGCTTCACATACATTTTTGATTTATTTTGTGAGAGCTTTTTTGTGGTCTCCAATGCTTGAGTTCATTGAAGTTATTAATGGATTTTATTTTTTAAAAAAATGTTATTTTTGATTGAAGCGATATGATGATGCTTTGTCCAGGTGACATTCTTTATTTGCTGTTCTTGGTTGTGCCAAATTTTCTTACTGATATTTCAGCTGAAACTTGCTAAAACATTTTTTAAAAAAAGAACATTTCTTTCATCGTATACATTTTAAAACAACTAATGAGTAAATAAATTTTTAAAAAATGAAAGAAAAATCTTTGGAAATCCATGTTTCATTAAAATCAAACAGGGGCGTCATGCGCTCTAATGAGCCTTCATAATTTACATATAAATATGTATTAGTTTAAGAATTGTGAAAAAAAGCTGTTTTTTTTTTTTTTTTTTTTTTGATTTTACTAGAGGCCGCCTATTCCTTGGAAAGAAATATTAACGTCGATGCCTACCTATGCTCTTCTGTTTGCAACGTGTGGTCAGTTCTGGGCGTCAGTATACTACTTGTCTTCTCATGCAAGTTTTGTTGCAGACGTCCTTAAGTACCCGATTTCTCAGGTAATTTCCTTATTTACTACATTTTTCTAAGAGTTGGATGCAGACAAATGTAGCATGACCTAAATAATATTATAACGTAATTAACTTGTAATCAATTTCTGCCTTCTTTTTAACCGACGAAAAAACGGAGGAGGTTCTCTAGTCGACCGGTATATTTTTTTAATGTATGACCACGCATAACTTTTTACTGAATAGGCCGATTTTGATATTTTTTTTTGTTGGAAAGGGTACACCTCCCTGGTGGTCCCATGGTCCCATGATGCGGGGTTTGAGAACGGAATCCTGAAGAAATTGAGGGAAATCTTTAGAATTCCGTTCATGCGCACCCTCTTTGCGCATGAATTGAATTTCAAATTTCACGCGCACACTCTTGCGATTTGATGTTTATTAGGTCACAGTAGCTCGCCGATAGAGTGGCCTAGCGGTAAGACGCTGGGCTCTCATTCGCAAGAGCTTGAGTTCGATCCTCGACGGAGTCGGTGGATTTTCAAGCAGCAGAAAAAAAATGCACTGTCTACGTCAAACGATTATGCGGCATGCAAACCGCAGTTTTACTGATAGAATATATTTAGTCCTGAGTACCCCAATTTTTAAAAAAATATATTTCCAGGCTCCCATCACCTAAACTTTTAAATTTTAAAATTAGTGACGCACTAATGAATCGGCGGTAAATGGTTACTTTGCGGATTAACCTGTAGGCCAGTTTTAGCCGCATAATCGGGTGAAAAACTAGTAATTTAAAAATGTTTTAATTAAATCAGCATAGAAATAAATCCTAAAAAGAAAAAAAATGTTTTTAGTGGCAATCGCTTAAAATTTCAGACGCTTTAATAAAGTGAGATGAAGCGTCACGATGGCAACATGACACTATTCCGGGTATACATTTACACTGAAAAGAATGAAATAAAAATAAAATTTTATAAAAAAAAGTAAAACCGACTTCAAAAACGCAGCTGAAAATTGCTCTAAAAAGTAAAAAATAAATTTATTCTTTGAACACCATCGATACTACTTTTAAACATGAGTTTTGAAGTCGGTGTCGAAACAGTTAATAAAATCATTCGTACCCATTCTTCGGTTACGTGTTTCATAATAAAAACAACAAAAATGTTTCATTCTCAATTTCAAGTGTTTTTTGAAGGAAAAATCAATCAAATGGTACAATCAATGGGTAAGAATGATTTTATTAACTGTTTCGACACCGACTTCAAAACTCATGTTTTAAACTGGTATCGATGGTGTTCAAAGAATAAATTTATTTTCTACTTTTTAGAGCAATTTTCAGCTGCGTTTTTGAAGTCGGTTTTACTTTTTTTTATAAAATTTTATTTTTGTCACATTGTCACTCTTAAACATGTGCATGTGTATATTTTTTTTATCGAAAATCTAAAATTTATTTCGTTTATTTATTTTCGTTTTTTTTAAGAATCAGGCAGTCAAAAAACTTGACATTTTTGATTTTGCTGAAAATTTCAGAATATGGTCTTCATTTAAAATTTTTAAACACGTGTTTTTTATTTTTTCAAAAAAAATTTTTTTCTTTCCGTTTTGGGAGGTCAAAGTTGGACTTTGCTCTTTTTTTCAATAAAAACATGCCAACTTAGATGAGCCAATACTTTTTGCTTTAGGAGTGAACCGTGGAACTGACAATTATTTTGTGTTCTACTATATCCCCACTAACTGTAAGTACATAAATATTTGTGGACGACTCTTGGCACAAAGGTCAGAGGTCACTCAAAGTTGTACGAAAAATAGTTTTTTAATGCAACTTTGACCGACCAAATCTTCTTGTGGAAACGGTGCACCACGGTAGTGTATATATCAGTAAATACCCACCAAAGAGTAGTATCCAAAAACATAAAGATATGTGTGGTTGATATTTTGCTCATCGAAATATTTGACTCTGAAGTTGCAGAAATCGCAAAATCACGTGACTTTGAGGGTCATTATCTCCTTGCACCATGAGTGACCAGATACAAAACTAGTTGGAGTAGAAGCCTTTCTTGTCCCAGAAACACAATCCGTTAACAAACCTATGGCTACTCTTTCAGTTTTTGCATAATTCGGCTCTAAACTTTGAAAAATGAGTGTTTTTCGGCGTTAAGAAAAAAGGCCAATTACCTGTTTTAAAATAGGTATTGCTATTATTTGTAGCATTATTATATCCCAACTTCCTAACTAGCTGAAATGGCATCTAAAGATGGTTATACAGTTGAAACCAAATTGAAAATGAATTGTCGAAAATACTCAGTATACGTCAAAAACCATATTTTTTTATTTGTCCAGGCGACGTTTTTTTTTTTGTTACAGCTCTTTATTCCGTTCGGTTCCAACATGGTAAGCAATTTATGTACTTCTTGTCGTTCTAGTTGCTGTAAAACAGGAAAGCAATGTATCTTAAGTCTGATATAAAGCAATATATCCTGTCATATCAAGTTTATAATGCTAAAAGAATATTTTGAAATGGACAATAAACATAATCAAAAAAAAAAAAAACTTCTGTTCAGCTGTGCCCTCTTGGTCGATGTTGTGAATGTCATCAAAAACTCAACTTTTTCACAAATCAGAAGCCTCTTTAGCAGAATGTCACTTCTTAAAAATCTTGGTACATTAAAGCCCCTCGGTGCAGGTCTGGAAATTTTTGATGACATTCATGACATCGAGCAAGAGGGCTCAGCTGAACAAGTTTTTTTTTTCTGGATTAGGTCTATTATCCATTTCAAAATATTCTTTTACATTAAAAACTTGATATGACAAGAGAAAATACTTGATATCAGACTTAAGATACATTACTTTCCAGTTTTACAGCAACTAGAACGACAAGAAGTACATAAATTGCTTACCATGTTGGAACCAAACGGAATAAAGAGCTGTAACAAAAAAAACGTCGCCTGGATAAATAAAAAAATATGGTTTTTAACGTATATTGAGTATTTTCGACAATTCATTTTCAATTTGGTTTCAACTGTATAACCATCTTTTAGATGCCATTTCAGCTAGTTAGTAAGTTGGGATATAATAATGCTACAAATAATAGCAATACCTTTTTTTTAAAACAGGTAATTGGCCTTTTTTCTTAACGCCGAAAAACACTCATTTTTCAAAGTGTAGAGCCGAATTATGCAAAAACTGAAAAAGTAGCCATAGGTTTGTTAACGGATTTTGTTTCTGGGACAAGAAAGGCTTCTACTCCAACTAGTTTTGTATCTGGTCACTCATGGTGCAAGGAGATAATGACCCTCAAAGTCACGTGATTTTGCGATTTCTGCAACTTCAGAGTCAAATATTTCGATGAGCAAAATATCAACCACACGTATCTTTATGTTTTTGGATACTACTCTTTGGTGGGTATTTACTGATATATACACTACCGTGGTGCACCGTTTCCACAAGAAGATTTGGTCGGTCAAAGCTGCATTAAAAAACTATTTTTCGTACAACTTTGAGTGACCTCTGACCTTTGTGCCAAGAGTCGCCCACAAATATTTATGTACTTACAGTTAGTGGGGATATAGTAGAACACAAAATAATTGTCAGTTCCACGGTTCACTCCTAAAGCAAAAAGTATTGGCTCATCTAAGTTGGCATGTTTTTACTGAAAAAAAGAGCAAAGTCCAACTTTGACCTCCCAAAACGGAAAGAAAAAAATTTTTTTTTGAAAAAATAAAAAAAACACGTGTTTAATAATTTTAAATAAAGACCATATTCTGAAATTTTCAAAAATAAAAAATGTCAAGTTTTTTGACTGCCTGATTCTTAAGAAAAACGGCTCTTAATATGCTCAAATTTATATGTTTTTTTCCCCATATTGAGCTTTCCAAAACGATAAATAAATATGTGAATCTATAAAATAGTTGGGATTTAGTAAAATATTTTTTTGACATTTGACACCCTAAAGTCCTTCCATTTGCACGGTTTATAGATTAAGTAAAATGTATTAGTCTTTATTAGATAGTGTACGGAGACACAGAGGTGTAACGCGAGAGATCTGAAAGGACATTGCACCATATTGTACCCTGCGTATAGACAGGAGGCATAGTATGAAAGAAACATCAATTTCCCACTCTCCTTAGTTTTCACTTGTGGTTGTCATAGTTACGGCTCTGCAGACTTTTTCCCTACTTAGTTTTTGCAACAATGGTTAAATGCAAACGATTAAAATTGCTTTGTACGTAAACTATTATATTCAGGGATCCCTGATAGAGATTTTTCTGTTTACTACTATCAAGCTAAGTTTTCTTGAGTAGCTTCATTTTAATGAGATGCCCAACTTTTCCTCTTACGACAATTCACGATTGTGGTAGCTAACAGGGGTAGCTGGGATCAAATGTGTCGATTCTATAGGTCTCAAAAACTTATCACTAACTGTGGCTTTTTTATTTAAATCTTAAGATAATTATTAACATTGTTGAAAAAATTATTTGTCCTACAAGGTGTATGGCTCTTCTCAACATGTATCGGTTACGAGGTCATCAAAAGTAATTACTAACAACCCAAGTTTTTTTTCTTCTGCTTACTTAATATGTATATAATTTAACAATCACATTGTCCTACAAATTGCGTGGTACGTTATCCCGGTCCGACGCTCGGAAATTGTTACTACCACAAGACCATTTTTCTTATTACTAACTGTAGGACAAATAATTACATTGTAGATTAGTGTATTCTCTGTCCAGATAAAACTATGTCCTAGTAGAAAACAGGTAGGTATCACGAGTCCGACAAGAATTGTAAATTTCGCCTTCTCTTTGGAATAAGTGAAAGCATCTGTTTTGAAATTTTACTAATTTTATTTTCCAGTAAAATGATTTGTGTATTGTCTCTGCATTCATAAAAAACAATTAATCTTTATCAGATTCTTCTAACAAATCATCATCTTCTTCACTAATATCACTTTCATCTTCATCTTCTTCATTTTCATCATTAGTGATATCTGACTCTGTAATAACATTTGAAGAATAATGAAATTGCCCAGTAATTAATAAAAGAATAAAAATAAAAAAAATGATTAATAGGGTACCTTGTAAGTCAGAAGACAGTTCTTCAAAGGATGGACTGCTAGTAAAGTGTTGTTTATGCTTTCGAGTATATAAAAAAGTTTTCAAGAATGCTAAATGTCTTCATTAATTTTCTTAACATCTCTTTTATGTCGAAAAGTAGGCTTTTCACAAAGCAAATTACGCAAAAAACACTCTATTACTATTTTGGAGCATAAAAAAATATATATACTGAAAATATTTAATGGAAGACAAGCACGAGCTTAACTTTTTTTGTAGGATTATGGTCGATACTTACCGAGGCTAATATGCTTTGGGCATGCGTACTGGCAAAGGCTCAGCAGTAATACCAAATTGTGCAAAATAAATTTATTTCTACTAGCACGAATTAAAAATGTGTATTAAATTGGGTACCATGATTAAGGATTACTAGGACCCTAGGTGGTTACTTGAGTTCATTACAGTAAAATGATAAAATCTGGGTTTGGTAGTACCAAACCCAGATTTTATCATTATACTGTAATAGGCTCTAGTAACCTCCTAGGGTCCAAGTAACCCTTATTCACGGTACTGTACCACGAAAAATACCCGTATAACGTACCACGAAATTTGAAGGACAATGTGACTGTAAAATTATATAAAGATTAACGAAAAAACCAAAAGTGAAACATTCAAGTAGTTAGTAATTATTCTTGATGATCTCGTAATCGATATATGCTAGGAGGAGGGGACTTTGATCAAAGGATACATTTTGTAGGACGAATGTTTTTTCCACTAATGTTAATAATTTCCTTAAAAATTTAATAAAAAATCAACAGTTAGTATTAAATTTTTGAGAACCGTTAAATCGATATATTTTGTCCCTGCTACCCCTGTTAGCTACCACAATCCAGAATTTCGTTTATGAAATTGTCGGGCGTCTCATTGAAATGGCGCAATTTAAGAAGATTCAGCTTGGTGCTGATTATTTTTTTTATCAGGGTACTACATTTTTAGAACGTGGGACCGGGATAACGTACCATGCAATTTGTAGGACAATGTGACTTTATCAAGCGCCAAAGCTCCCATTGCGGGAACATCTACTTTTATTTTTCTTTTTCTCTAATGAAATTTTAGTTATTGATAAAAGATCAATTCCATGCGAATTTCAACAAGACGAAGTATATTATTAAAAAAAACAGTACATTATGTGAATTTTATATATTTTTCCTCATTTTGCCAAAGAATGGAACTTTGTTTTTTTTTACGAAAGTGTAAAAAACTAAAAAAAACTAAATCAATGGATTTTTACATTTTTTCATGTGCTCTGCATATTTAAAGCATATATTTTAACAAACAACATATGAAAAACCGGAATGAAACGATTCATTTAAAAGCATGCCAGAAGCCCTTAAACTCCTTGTTCCCAGAATGGGAGCTTTGGCGGGGAGGTACTAGTCTTTTGTGAACGCGAGCTTGCTATGAAGAAAGGAATGCTGCTAGGCACAAAGGGGTAACCTACGTCACGAGGCACGTGTACCCCTTTCTGGGTTTTTTGAAAAAGGATTCTTTGAACTGTGTTTTGTACCACTAGTCTCAAGGTAGTTAGACCGAGAACGGTTTTTTATTTTGTTTCTCCTGCGAATTTATTCTCTTTGGCGGAATCAGCTCTCTCGTATTTTTTATATCTTTACCTATAAGAAAAAAACATGCCTGTTAAGTTTTTAACAGTGCAGCAAGCTTTGGAGTATTTTAATACTTTGGACTCTTATGAGTATTCAGATAAAGGAAATATTGTATGTTTGCCTCCTGATCCTAGCCTTGTAACAGATGAAGAGGATGTTGCTGGAAATGAAATAGCTCTAAATACGGATTTTCCTAAAGATGTTTGTGGAGAAGTTGAAGTAACAGTTAAAAAAAATTGAAACGAAGAAAAAAAAAGGTCCTTAAATTCTAAAAAAGGAAAGATAACTTTTACTAGCGGAAACAGAATGCAATGAAGACGGTGCAAAGTCGAGTCATAATTTCAATGATGCCGCAGATAATGATATGCTTGATATGGACACTCCAAAACAAGGAGAAGCTGAAGTTTCTATTAAAAACGGTCAAAAAAGAAAAGTAATATTTCCTTTAAAACCATAGAAAAAAAAAACCAAAATCACCCGTGAAAGCAAAAAAAAAAAAAAAAACAAAAACCGGAAATTAGTCAAAAGAAACCATTTGTAATTCAAAGTGGAAAGCGTCAAATCTCTTACCCATCTGTTTCGAAAATATCTCCAAATTGGAAGAAACTTTTCATACATATATATATATAGTATGTATGAAATTTTGTGTAATTGACTTAAAAGTACAAGAATGTATATTATTTAGGACGCGGTTTTTTTAAAACGCGGTATAAAAAAGTAGAAACGGAACCTAACGCAATTGAGACAGAGGAAGATTTTCCCCTTCAAAAGCGCCAAAGCTCCCATTATGGGAACAGTCTATAATTTCTAAACGGTTCAAGTTTTTTTGAAAATTTCAACTGCGCTGTACTCTATATATATACCTCACATGAAAAAAGTAAATTATTTTTAGATTTTTTATGTATTTCACGTAGCAGCGTTTAATGGGTTAACTAAGCAATAGGAAAAAACTCAGGCAGTTAGTAATTACTTTGATGACCTCGTAATCGATACATATTGGGAGAAGGGGGACTCTTTGATCAAACCATACACCTTGTAGGACGAATAATTTTTTCAACAATGTTAATAATTATCTTAAGATTTAATTAAAAAAGCCACAGTTAGTGATAAGTTTTTGAGACCCACAGAATCGACACATTTGAACCCTGCTACCCCTGTTAGCTACCACAATCGAAAATTGTTGTAAGAGGAAAAGTTGGGCGTCTCATTAAAATGAAGCTACTCAAGAAAAATTAGCTTGATAGTAATAAACAGAAAAATCTCTATCAGGGATCCCTAACTATTACTCAATCAACGTTAATAAAATACTTTTTGAAGTATTTATATAACGGTTACTCATGCTGGTAGGTCTTGCTAGAACAGACTATTTAGCACTAAATTTATTAGAAAACAATTAGAAATAACTGAGAAGTAATGATAAAAATAAAAGCGCTAGCCTAATTCGATAAACATAAAATAAATGGTATGCCTCAACAGCAGTGCATAAAAAAAAAAAAATGTACGGTTTTCATGGAGACGACGCAAAATTTCTAAACTTGATACGCCTATTTAAAAGTAACCAAGTATAATATTTGGATAAAAATTTTGATGGCGTTTAAAAAAAAATGGGGGAGGGGACTGCTTCAAATGCAGAGTAACGACGTAATGACTTCAAGCCTTTGTATTACCCCTTAAACAAAAATCTGAGTGAAGAGCAAGTAATTGTTGTTTCTCGTGCAGCACAAAATCAATTATCTAGTATCCCTTTTTTTTATAAGGACTGACATAAAAATTTATAGGTCCTTATGACTTTCATTTTACTTAAGATGGATTCTGTAAAAAGTCAGTGTAGGAAACGACAGCAATATGCTTTTGGTGTTGAACTGTTTGTCTGAAATAAAGCTAATAACTTGAAGTTCTGTTCAGAACTAAACGAGACTATTTTCCCGTATACTAACATCGACACTTCAACATATGATCAATATTCCCCACTTAATTATATTGTTTTTTACTGCAAAATCAAAAAAAAATAATAATAATAATAATACAGGAATGAGATAACCCTTGCCGAGTTCTTTCTGAAAAAAATGTTTGTTTGAATCGGAACGTTAATTCGAAAGTTATAAGGAGGAGCAGACAGGCCGACAGACAGACATATTTTCTCGTCGCAAAACACTAATTTTCATTTTTTAATATTACAATATTTATTTAGTTATTTCATTTATTTTTACTTATTTTGGACTTTTTTTTTATCGATGCATTTAGCTACGGTTCATGCTGTTTTTTGTCTTTCTTTTACTTATCAAGGGATAATAGCTGAAACTTAAGCTTTCTTTTTCCTTTCAGAATGGACTTGTTGTTTCTATGCCATATATCATTCCTTCATTCGCAATACCAGGTGTGAGTTACCTGAATTCTTGGCTAAATAAAAAGAAATATTTAAGTGTGGACAAAGCCAGGAAACTATGGAACTTTCTTGGTAAGTTCTTCAAAAGAAGTTCCAACATTTTCCCACTGCAATAAAGAAACGGAAACAAATATTAATTCATACTAGACAGCAACTTAACTTGACACTGAACGTCACTACGGGCAGAGCTAATAAGAACCCACAAGCAGTCAACGATCCCCTCTAATTCGCCAAGTAGGCTGTGACGTTTTATCTAGCTCGTTTTTCATAGGCTAACCTCACGCAAACGTCACGCTGACGTCACGATGTTTTTGTCAAGAAACATTGCAGTGTAGTATAAATACTTACAGATAATATTGTACAAAAGCAATGGAACCCTATACGAAAAAAAAACGGATAAATCAATAGGTTAGATAACCGTCTTATGAGTAAAAAATAAGTTACTAATCTTCGAAAAGATGACATATGATGTTTTCAGATTAAATGCAAGATTTTGTTACCGGGGCTACATTTTCTGGTTTCGAATTTATATTTGAAAGCATAGTTCGAAAACATAAAATCACTTTAAATTAAAAAACTGAAATAACTAAGTAAATAAATAAATAAATGAATTTTATAATAATAAACAAGAATAAATAAATACATTTTTTAAAATGCATATGAGGCAAATGGAATTTGGAAAAGTAACATTTATTTATTAATTGGCAGAAACAATTGGCAAAAAATTGTGAAAAAAAGCCCCTTGTTTAGTACACGGGTCATTTTCAAAATTTGCTTACATTTGCTGTCCGGAGGTTAAAAAGACGATTTTGAAGCATAAATTATATTTTAAATTCAACGCGAGCAATTATTTTCTGCGGGAAATACCCCCAAAAAAATTCTATCACTCAAAAAATTATTGAAATTTACTTATTTCTTTTTATGTAAGTCTTTAAAAATGAGAATTAAGGCAAAAACGCTTGTCCATTTCCAATTTTCGCAAGTTCAACTATTTTTTTTACATACTTATTTGTATAAAAAATTATATACAACAAATTATTTTCATATATTGACTATTAGTACATGATATTCATAATGAATATTGACAATAGTATTTTTTTTTCATTAAGAAATGTATGAATATATTTTGTCCGGCAGTTCTTGTCAAGTCCGTTACCCTAAGATTATTTTAGCTAAAAAAGGTCTTTATTGCAGTCAAAAGATGGTAACACGTATTCAGTTAACTTAACTATTTAGTGAGGTAACTATTTCGTTCCATTTTGTTTTCCTGAGTCGAGAAGTATTGCACTGGCGTTTCGCACAAGATTTTTTCAAGGTGTGTATTTTTATTCTTTGTCAAGTCTGTTACCAAAGATTTTTGTATTAATTTTTACTTTTTTTCTCAACTTTTAAACCGAAATATTATACAACTCTAAGAAAATGCATACTGTTGTTCAATTTTTAAATTCGACAACCTAACCGTAATTTGACATTATGGTTGAAATGTCAAGTCCGTTACTGGTCGAATCAGTTACCAAATGTCAAGTCTGTTACCACACAGTTTTTGATCAATATTTCATCGCAAACATCGTTTTAAGCTTCAGGAACGCAAATAATTTCAAATGAAGTTGGTTCTATAGGCGCTATGATATAGTTTAAAAGTGAGATTTCACATTGATTTTGTATGGTATAAGTGACTTGTAACTATAAATCTGTTTTTTTTTTTTTTTTTTTTTTTTTTAATTTTGTGTTTAAATTTAGTTAATTTTCACTTTCATGGGGAAACTTGAATTCGGTTTTGTTTGAAAGCTCTTGATTTTTATACTTTGAATACCACAAAAATCTAAAAAGTACAAGAGGGAAATTGTGGTGAAATGAGATAGCTTCAAGTTCTAGTATCACATTCGCATTGAATGTTATTGATGTGCTTATGTTTTGCTTCAAAATAGTGTATCATTAGAGACTATAAATTTACTTTTTTTTATCATATCTGACAACAGTTGGATAATAATCATATTTTGCTACATCCTGAACATTTATGCCGTATGTAAAATTCATCTTCTGTTTCAGGTTCTTTTGTATTTTCAATATGCCTTATAGTTATTATAGCGACCAAATACGACAAACATGTTGCAACAGTCTGCTCCGTCTTTGGTGTAGCATTTACATGTATATCTTTCGCTACCACAACGCTTGTTTGTATCGACATGTCACCAACATTCGCAGGTATGTTATAACAGCCTTTGCTGTTAATGTCTCATTAATCTTTTAAATTGATTTCCTCGACCTTAATATGTTTAAAAAACTAAGTAAGGGAAGGAGGCGTGTACTGATCAACCATGTCACAAATGTCGCATTTTCAAGAGTTCCACGATATAGGGATGCGCACTTGGGCACTGTAAAAAATGAATGTTAATTTTACAGTATAGTACAGTTAATTTTATCGTAATAAACTGTAAAAATTGCTAGTTTTACAGTAATAAACTGTAAAATTGCTACTTTTGCGGTACTAAACTGCAAGATTGCTAATTTTACAGTAATAAACTATATAAAATTGCTAATTTAACAGTATTAATAAACTGTTAAGTTATCGTGCATTTTACAGTTTTAAACTGGAACCTCTGCTGGTAGTATTATACTGTGGCTAAATTTTACGGCAATAAACTGTCAAATTACTAACTTTGCAGTGTGCATCTGTAAAAGTGCTAGTTTTACAGTTTATTTCTGTGCATTTTACAGTCTCAAATTGGAACCTCGGCTGCTAGTATTATGCTGTAAAAACAACAGTTCATTTTTGTAGTAAACGAAAAGAATCTAAAATAGCTCATTAAAACTATTTTACGTAGTTCTGTGTTTATTTCTGATAGGTACCCCAAAATTGTATTGCAATGGGTGCCATGGCTTGTAAATTTGCCAATGGACAAGTTGCATATAGCATTTTTTTTTTAAATTTCTTTCCATTTTCAAAATGTATTCCTTAATAAATATTAAATGTGTTGGCAGATTTATTGTGCAGTATAATTACTGCTTCTTTTAAATGTGATATTTAATAGATCATTATGCTAATGATATTATTAACTGTCAGTGTTTAGTAAACTGGCGTCTAAACGTTCGTGAACATTATTACGTAAACAACTTTGTATCCCTCATATTATGAAAGTTGACTGGAACATGCCACAGCATGCTTTAGTCTTTAACAAATTAAAAACATATTCATATCAAAACTATTTTACAGGAACTCTGACTGGTATAAGTACAGCAGTAGGATCTGCTGCTGGATGTTTTTGTCCTATTGTGTGGGGAGCTCTAATTAACAAAGAGGTAAAAACGATTTTTTACCCTGAAAAATGAACAAAATTGAAAAATGCAAACAATTTTTCGATTACATATATTTCGAATACACCGCCACTTCGGTTATACCATCCAGAGACTGTAAGTTCGTTCTTATCTGAACGTTTCATCCTGGAAGTCACTAAGCTGAAGTCAGAAAACTTGCTATAGAAGTTAAAATCACCAAAAAAACTGGTATCGAAAGTAAAATTAGCACACCTGCAAGAGATCACAGTAATAGTCAGTTCAACTCGTAAATAGAAGGCGAATCTAAAGTACCACCCAAGAATCTTATTAATCTCCACTAATAATAAAGCTGAAGGTAGGTATGTCTGTCTGTGACCCGCGTAGCGCCAAAACCGTTTGATCGATTTTCTTAAAATTTGGTGCAAAATTAGTTCGTAGCATGGGTGTATGCGTCTCGAAGCGTTTTTTCGAAAATTCGAATTTGTTATTTTTCTATTCTAAGTTCAAGCTCATTTTTCACATAAATGTGATGAAATGGAGGAGAAATATTTCATACCTATTTTCAAATTTTATGTCATTTGAAACCTTAGAATTTGCCGCTGAAAAATGATAGCATAGTAAGGGGGCTACGGGAAAAGAAACTGCATTTTGTGATAAAAGCATGAAATTTGGTAGGTTTGTAGACAATGTATAAAAAAACATTTTTAGAAGGGGAGTCAATCGGAAATCCCCCCCAAACCCCTCTTAGCGGCCATTTTTGGTCCAAAACTAGAAATAGCGCTTTTTTGTAATTATTATTATTATTTTCTTCTTAAATCATTGGCTATGTCATTACATAGGCATTTATTGTATTTTTTATCGTTTAAAGCTCCACTTAGAGACTAATTTTAAAAAGAACAACCCAAAAATGCTTTTTTTTTTTTTTTTTTGGCAAATTGATATTTTTAAAGAATAAATTCGTGGAAGTGAATTCCCTCCCCCCATAAATGCATTAATGGTTTAAGAATGTAAATATACATTAAATAAATGTTTAAAAAAAGTAGGGTACCGGTTATCCGGATTCTAATTGACCGAACCGTCCAATTATCCGGTCATGATACCTCTCATTTTTATGACTAAGCACACATCATCGAAAATGTTCCCCAAGGGTACAAAAGCACAAGAACTTGAGGGAAAAGTTAATGTCAAGATAGCATGATTCTACCAAAATACAATTAAAGTTTCAATTTCAGAAATTTTAAAGTTTTAGTTTTAAATTTATTTTTCCTCTAATTTTTATTATTGTTGCCGTTGCTGATTTTTTTTCTTCAAATATGGTCGTTCATTAGGTGACGAATATTTTCCAGTGTGTTTATCATTGGTAACATGTGTCATTGTTCATATGTTCCCGTAAATGCTATTTATATGGATCGAGATTAGGAAAGATGCTCATATTTTTATAAGTTACGGTTTCTCATAGTCTACATGTTCAAAAGTATTGTTTTAAATGCATTTATTTTAATTTTGTTTAAGTGTTAAAGTTTAAATGGTAAACTTTAATGGTTAAAAATTTAAATGGCATGGTTAAAGCTTTAATGGTTTAAAAGTTTAAATGGCAATCAGGGGTTATGTTTGGTAAAAAAAAACCCAGGAAATGTTGTTTTTACCAAAATTATTACAACAGATATTTACTGGATAAGATTTATTTTCTGTTCGAAATTAACTCCAAAAAAAATCTATTGTGCCCTGCAGCAACTTTAAATGTATCAGTCTTGTACTGAGGTTATGAAACAATGTTCGAAATTCTGTCAAAACAGGCAAAAATTAGGCAATTATCAGACTTCGTAAATGTAGGTAGATTTAAATTTGAAGAATTATTTGCATCGGAAAAATTTAATGAAAAGAGGGATAAGTGGCATAAATCTTGTATCTTGAGGTATAACAGTACAAAAGTCAGAAGAGCTGAAGAAAGAAAAAGAAAGGAAAACTTTGAAGAGTGCCACGTAAGTAAACATTTTGAAGAGGCTTCAGTTCAGCAGAAGAGAAAGAAATGCACTTCATCCTTTCCAGATTTGTGTTTCTTTTTTGATAAGCCTGGTGAAAATAGACAGGAGTTACATCTAGTTCTGACGAAATCAGTTGACAGAAAATACGAAATTGCGTGTTGGTAAAAGCAGACAGTACGCTCACTGCTGAGTTGGCGCAAGCTGACATAATAGCTCAAGAATGCAAGTACCACCGTACTTGCATTCGTAAAACTTTACTTGTAAAACTTTATCACTCATGAAGGACAGCAAATGATTGTTCTGAGGAAAATATTTATTCACGAATTGAATTAATTGCCCTACACCGAGTAATTTCTTACTTGCAAAATCTTAGAGTTAACAAAGGTGATAAGTATCCAATTTTCAGAATATTCGTTCTACTAAAATATTATTCTGAAGGAATAGAAGACTTATGCTACAACACAATTTATCAATCGAAAATAAATCTGCTAATGATGTTGACAATACCGGGCTTAGAGCAAAGATATTATCACACTTCGGACATGGACATATGCATGCAGAGAAATCAGGCTTTGAATATGTTTTAGTTTGTAAAGGTAAGTGAATCAATATGTGTCTCCAGTACTAGCAGTTTCGAAGATGCTCTCGCAAGTGACATGATAGTGAATTCCACTAGGACATGCATTTGAAAGTCAACTGCCAGCGTCGAAGGCGGATTTGAAGAGTCAGCAAGAAACTGTTGATCCTCTTCTTCCGTCCTTTTAAATAACTTGTTATATGGTACTTGCAATATTGATGGTCTTCCTTCTCAACCATTACTTGCAATTTGTCAGTTGTATTTAATATGCGTATATATATATATATATATATATATATATATTGAAACAGGTAATCAAAACGAAAAGACGAAAACCAAAAACACAAAAGCGAACCAAAGCGCAGCATTTCATCAGGGGGAAGACCGCACTTTGGCCCGAAAAGGCTCTTTCTATATAACATGTGGGAGGGTCCCAAAAACATGTTATCTCCCCCGAGAGCCTTGAAAGAAACCAGGAAAACACATAACACTCACCTTCAAACGGAAGGAACAAGGAATCTAAAAAGCACCTGAACAGATTCCGAAGATAAAAACACCTGAGTGAACTGGAAACTATGCAAGAAGCAGGTAGGAAAAAAAGTTACGGTTACGAAATATTGACAGAACACAGTCCAGCTTTTTTTAGATAATTAGAATAAAAAGATGACGGAACATTATTGTATTGAAGTGCAGATTTCAAAAGAGTAATGTTTTTTTGAATGTAGTTGTTTTTGTTACAAATATTTTTAATCCTGCAGATTTCATTAATCAGGGTGTTGCGAAAAACTTTGATAGAGATGTTTGATTCCCAAGTAATCAGTCTATTAACGTGAAAATTAAAAGAATGTCTTTTATCAAAAAGGTCAATATTCAAATCATTTTCTGTAATAGAGATGTGCAAATCAAGAAAATCTGTTTGTTTAATATTATCATTAGTGTGAACGAGATCAAGATCTGTAGGATAAATATTTTTAGAATCTTTATAAAAGGAATGATAGTTGAAAATAATTAGATCGTCAATATACCTAAATGCTTTAGGGATTGTATAAGTGTAATTTCTTTCAAAGTAGTGAAGGTAAAGATTGGCTAAAACGGAAGAATAATTGGAGCCTTGTGGGATACCCTTAATTTGTAAAAAACAATGCTCGCCGTTAAATATGTAATTATTGAAAATGCAAAAATTTATTAAATTAAGCCAAAGAGTTTCATCAATGCCAAGTGAGATACTGTAGTCGTAAAAATAAGACAAAAGAACATCTTTAAGGCTGGATAAAGAGATACTTGTAAAGAGATCTTTAAAGTCAAAAGAAAAAATACAATCGATTTTATTATTTTTCAAGAAATCAAGAACAGGTGCGTTATTTTTAATAATCCAAGTATGTTTTTCATCAATAATTTTGTTAAAAAGGTTGTTTAGAAAATTGACAAAAATTTTACCAGGTGACTTCATGTAAGAATTGGAACCACATGTAATAAAACGAAATTTTATAGGATTTTTGTGGAATTTAGGATAAATGGTGATATATGGAAAGATGATCTTGTGGTTTTTGATTTGTAGTTTTTTGTTGAGTGCAATAATTTTTTTAGTGATAATGCTATAAGTAGTAGAAACTTTTTTAAAAGTAGAGGAATTTTCAAGTTCTGTATCCAAAAGTTGCAGGTAGAATTTTTTACAAATAATGGAAAAATTGTTAGCGGCTTTATCAATAGGGGCAATGATAAAATTACTTTGAAGCTCTTTAATGTGTGGGGTGAAATCACCAAGTTTAAGCAAATTTTTAATTTTGTAATTCTGAAGAAAATCCTTAAAATAATAATACAGTTTCCACTTCCATTCGCAAAAGGTTTCTAAAGGAGTATTATTAGTAGTTGAAATTTTTAATATAAAAGAGTCAAGGTCTTGCAGGAACGATCCTAAAAGATGTTTTTTATTGGAATAGAAAATAGGTCTAAATTTAGTGCCCTTGTACATCAAATTACGAAGAGCAATGTTATTAATAATATTAAGATCTCCAGTAACGATATGATTGTGGTTTTTATCAACATATTTAGAAAAACTTGTGTTGTCACAAAAGCAGTGTATATTATTTCGAAAAAGATTAACATTTTTGCAGAAGTAATTATAGTTGAAAATTCTACGACCTAAAGGCATGTCATAACTAAAAGTTGGTTTGATTTGAATGTCCTTAATAGGAAAATATTGAGATAGATTGGAAATGTGTTTATTAAGTTTGAAATGATCGAAGCAAGGGTTTTTGAATTTAACCAAAAAATAAGATATTTTATAATTCTTTTTATTGGAAATTTTTGAAGTACGACTTTTTAGAATGTCTTTAAACAGAAGTTCAAAATGAAAATCGGAAAAATTTAATTGACTCAGGTTTAATTCACAAAATTTACTTTGTTTGTCATTAAGTGCGTACAAGAAGTATTTAAGAGGAATCCAAGAGTAGTCTTTCAAGAAACGTTTTTCTAATTGTGAAATATGAGACTGGAGCTTTCCAGAATTGTAGGAAATATTAAACTCGAAAAAATTAGGTTTTTTGCTTTTTAGATTCCTTGTTCCTTCCGTTTGAAGGTGAGTGTTATGTGTTTTCCTGGTTTCTTTCAAGGCTCTCGGGGGAGATAACATGTTTTTGGGACCCTCCCACATGTTATATAGAAAGAGCCTTTTCGGGCCAAAGTGCGGTCTTCCCCCTGATGAAATGCTGCGCTTTGGTTCGCTTTTGTGTTTTTGGTTTTCGTCTTTTCGTTTTGATTACCTGTTTCAATATTAATGTGCTGTTTTGTTTCTAGCGGCTTTGCGCTGACAGTTCAGCACAGGCTTTGATGTTCATGTATTTTTAAGTCTTTTGGGATTTTAATTCCCCCCCCTTTTTAATTATATGTATTTCTGTATTCTGTATTTATTTATATATATATATATATATATATATATATATATATATATATATATATATATATATATATATATATATATACACTGAAGTGACAAAAGTCATGGGATAGCAATATGCAAATTTTCAGATGGCAGTAGCATCGCATAGAACAGGTATAAATGCGCAGTGCTTTTACAGAGCTTTCATTTCTGTTCAAGTTATTCATGTGAAGAGGTTTTAACGTGATGATGACCGCACGACGTGAATTAACAGACTTTGAACGCGGAATGTTAGTTGGAGCTAGACGCATGGGTCATGCCATTTCGGAAATCGTTAGAGAATTCAACATTCCCAGATCCACTGTGTCAAGAGTGTGCCGAGAGTATGAAATTTCAGGCATAACATCCCACCATGGACAGCGCAGTGGTCGACCGCCTGCACTTAAAGATCGAGACCGGCGACGTCTGCAAAGAGTCGTAAATTCTAACAGACAAGCAACACTGCGTCAAATCACCGTAGAAATCAATGTGGGACGTACAATGGACGTGTCTGCTAGAACTGTGCGGAGAAATTTGGATTTCTTGGGCTATTCCAGCAGAAGACCGACTCGAGTGCCTTTACTGACAGAACGACATCGCTTGCAGCGACTCTCGTGGGCACGTGAGCATATCGGTTGGTCCCTAGATGAATGGAAAACCGTGGCCTGGTCCGATGAGTCACGATTTCAGCTGGTAAGAGCCGATGGTAGGGTTCGAGTGTGGCGCAGACCCCACGAAGCCATGGACCCAAACTGTCAGCAAGGCACTGTTCAAGCTGGTGGTGGCTCCGTAATGGTGTGGGCTGTTTTTTCATGGCATGGACTTGGTCCTCTAGTGCGACTGGACCGAACATTGACTGGAAATGCTTATGTGCAGCTACTTGGAGATCACTTGCAGCCATTCATGGACTTCATGTACCCAAACAACGATGGGATTTTTATGGATGACAATGCGCCATGTCACCGGGCCACAACTGTTCGCAATTGGTTTGAAGAAAATTCTGGACAATTCCAACGAATGATTTGGCTACCTAGATCGCCCGACATGAATCCCATTGAGCATTTATGGGACACCATCGAGAGGTCTGTTCGTGCCCAAAATCCTGCCCCATCAACGCTTTCACAATTATGGACGTCTATCGAGACAGCATGGCTCAATATTCCTGCAGAAGACTTCCAACGACTTGTTGAGTCCATGCCACGTCGAGTTGTTGCACTTCGCCGGGCAAAAGGAGGGCCGACACGATATTAAGAGGTATCCCATGACTTTTGTCACTTCAGTGTATATATATATATATATATACTTCAAACAAATTAACAAAGCAAACTATCAAGCACCAAGTAAACAAGGAACAACCAATACCTGTTTATTTGGCCATTAAAGTACACGAACAGACTAGAAGAAAAAGTCTTGTTGACATAATGCATATTTTGGAACTTTTCATTTCTTACTCAAGGCTTCTAAAGATTTCTACTGGACTCTGCAAAGCATCAGTGAAACAAATTG
>JAXGGA010013983.1:0-33451 GCA_038373865.1 Uloborus plumipes
CTGTCCGACGTAACCAATTTTACATTCACATTTTATGTGATAAATGCCCCACTGATCAAATGGTTGGATGGGGTCTTTTAATTTGGAAAAAGTTAGTTTATTGATGGGTCTGTAAATGACATGAAAATCGAGCTTGCGGAGTACTCGACGGAAGGGGGGGTTGAGGGAAAAAACACCCCCCGAAATGTCAGTTTTAAAAATGTTTCACTAAGGACAAAAATAAATCGTAGAAATAACAAGTTTAAAAAACTATAACCCGACTACAAAAAAAAAAAAAAAAAGCACTGAAAGGTAAGAAACAAGGTCGGTGCTATTTAATATCATCGTCTTATTAAATAAAACAAGACGTTTGATATCTTAGCTATACCTGTTTATTAACCGACTTCAACAAAGGAGGAGGTTATACAATTCGTCGGAGAAATTTTTTTTTTTTTTTTTTTGTATGTTATAAGATTACTCGAAGATGCCTGGACCGATTTCAAAAATTCTTTTTTTATTAGAAAGGTCTTTCTTTCCGATTGGTCCCATCCTCTCGTGGTCCGGGTTCGATAACGGGAACCTGCAGAAATCTTTCGAAAAAGAAATTGGGATCACAGTAATCGTAATAATGACCATTTTGAATGCCAGGCTTCTCTGGATTGCATAATGAAATTCATTTCTATGGGCTTTTTGAAAATTTCAAACCGAGTATCTTTCTATGGCAGGGATTCAAGTGAAACAGCACTGCGATCGCTTCGAATGCAATCGCTACTGGAAGTGAATTACATTATCATCAACTTAACTTGGCATGACGTCACTACGGGTGGAGCCAATAAGAGCTCACAAGCACTCAGCTATCTCCTCTTATTCGCCAAGTCGGCTGTGACGTTTTATCTAGCTCGTTTTTCATAGGCAAACGTCACGCTGACGTCATGATGTTTTTATCAAGAAACGTTCTAATGTAATTCATTTCCAGTAGCGATTGTAATTTGCGATGGCCTGTTTCACTTGAATCCCTGCCTTTGTCCTGCTTTTTTCTCCTGAACTCCAACGAACTGAAAGTCGTACCAGGTACTAATTGATTCGTAATATTTCAGGTTTTATTAGTCTTAATTTACATAAGATTTAATAAAAAAAATTCTGAAGAAAATGAGGAAAATCTCCAAATTTTTGCTCAAATTTAAAGCGATTTGTCCTAAATGATTAAATATAAAATCCATTGTTACAAAGCGTGATTGATATGAAACAGTAATAATAATGATAATGAAAATTTTGAATGAAGGCTTAACTGAAGTAAACATGAAACTCATTAGCGGGCCACGTACGTAATATGTCGTAAAATTTTATGAACCGCGAGAATCCAATGTTGTTTTGAAATATAAATTAGTTGAAAAGCCGTTAATATTTAGTCTTTGATTAAACTAGTACACAAATAAATACCGGAGAATAACAAAGATTATTTTTTAGTGTCAATCGTTTAAAATTTTAGACGCGTTGATACTTTCTTTCTTTTTTTTCCTTACATAGTTTATTTTATGAAGCATTTACTTAAGCAAATTAGGTGAAGTTTTGTAATGGAAACATTACCTTATTTCATTTGTGCATTTACACTTAAAAGAATAAAATAAAAATATTTTTGAAAAAAAAAAATTGAACCGACTACGGAACTTCACTCGGCAAGTGCTCTAAAAAGTAAAAAATAATTTTATTCTTTGACCATCGACACTACATTTAAACATAAGTTTTGAAGTCGGTGCAAAAACTATAGGTGAAATGATGTTTAACTACATTTTGCCAACATTTTTCAGAGAAACCATTGAAAATTAAGAGCTGAATATTTGTACCATTACATAAATATGTGGTTGTCAACGTAGTGTATGCGAATGCGATTAAAGAACCTGGATTCATTGCAATTTATATATATAGTTAAATTATAGTTTCGTATGATTCTATATAGTGTTTTTGCGCCGACTTCAAAACTTATGTTTAAATGTAGTGTCGATGGTGTTCAAAGAATAAAATTATTTTTTACTTTTTAGAGCACTTGCCGAGTGAAGTTCCGAAGTCGGTTCAATTTTTTTTTTTTTCAAAAATATTTTTATTTAGTTCTACGGCTTGAACCCTATGCAAGTACCACATTAACAACATAATTCAATTCAAATGCTGTAGTCGTGCGTTGTCAACTACAGAAAGCAAGCATTTAAACTTGATGCACAAGCAAACATATTAGTTTGATCTATATATATATACAAGAATGGTAAATTAGGTTATAATGTTATTCTATTAAATTGTTTTTCTGTAGTTGACAACGCACGACTACAGCATTTGAATTGAATTATGTTGTTAATGTGGAACTTGCAGAGGGTTCAAGTCGTAGAACTAAATAAACAGGTATAGCTAAGATATCAAACGTCTTGTTTTATTTAATAAGACGATGATATTAAATAGCACCGACCTTGTTTCTTACCTTTCAGTGCTTTTTTTTTTTTTTTTTTGTAGTCGGGTTATAGTTTTTTAAACTTGTTATTATTTCTTACTTTTTAGAGCTTTTTTGTAGTCGGGTTACAGGTTTTTAAAACTTTTTTATTTTACCCCACTTATATAGCAATGAATATACATTACAAAATTAAATGTACATAACAAAAAAGTATGAAAAGTTATATGGGTAATTAATTTCATGCTAAAATCTAGGTCAGCCTTAAACTGGAAATTCATTGTTGATTGCGACTTTTGTTTGAACTAATTTGAACTAAAACACACTTAGATACGAAAATATCGGTTAAAATCGGTGCTTGTCTAGGAATAATCGATTTTTCCTCTTGTTAAATTCTAGTAAAAAGTAGCCTATGACACTCGAGACTCGAAAACGAATCGATTGGCACCTCATTCATCAAAATCGAATGAATAGTTTAGGAGCTACGGTGGAACATCCTTAACCACAAACATAGCCAGACTGCTAAAAACATAACCCTTCCTTTAGGCTTTGCCGTAGTCGGGTAAAAAATGTAGCTTACCTTTTAGTCTACTTCTTGAGATTTACGGCACCATAAAACATGTAACATTCGTCAAAGCGCATCAAAGGTTCCGAGCTTTCAAGATTTCATGTAATGTACAAAAATCATGCAATTCAAAATGAAACTTTTGCCTATTTAAATACAAGTTTTCACGTCACGAGAATCAAGTGTTGTCAAAACAAAAGCCTTGAAATTCAAGTTTAACTGGAAAAATGCATGTGCAAAATAATGAATTGAAACAAATATTTAATAACTATCTTCTATGTATATATTGCTTTGAACTAATTTCATGCTAAAATCTAGGTAAGCCTTACACTGGAAATTCATTGTTGAACACACTTAGCTCCGAAAATATCGGTAAAAATCGGTGCTTGTCTAGGAATAATCGATCTTTCCTCTTGTTAAATTCTAATAAAAAGTAGCCTATGACACTCGAGACTCGAAAATGAATCAATTGGTACCTCATTCATCAAAATCGAATGAATAGTTTAGGAGCTACGGTGGAACATCCTTAACCACAAACATAGCCAGACTGATAAAAACATAACCCTTCCTTTAGGCTTTGCCGTAGTCGGGTAAAAAAGTACGATTCTCCTGCGAATGTGATAGTGTTAAAAACGTCATTGAGGCCCCCTCTCCCCCAATACCGGTAAAGATCGTCTAAAATTTTGTTTTTATGAAATAAATGTGAAAAAACTTCCGGAGGTAGGCCTCCAAAACCCCTATTGCCGTCGAAATTCGTTTGAAACTGTATTTTTGGAACTTCAATTTCGAAAAATTTACTTGGACAAATCCCTGGATACTATCATTTCCTCTGACATTATTGAAAATTGTCTGCAATCGTGTTTTGAATACTGAGGGAAGGCATCGAACAACCTTTCTTCGAACTTTACCAAGATAGTCTAGAATGGAGATTTTAGAGCTACAATTTAGAAAAATTTCGGACGTGAATCCCCAAAGCCCTTTGCCCTTTCCCTTTTCTATAATAATATTTCATAAGACTACAGTACAATTCTAGCAGTAATTACATTCTTTTAAATAAGAAATTGGGTCTCTTTCCCTCTTCTCTTTAAGTATTATATATGTATAGTATCGATAGTACAACTTCAAACATGAGGACTGAGTGGAAATTCAGATCTGCTTAATTAATGACTTTTTAGAGGTTGTTGCATAAAAGCATGTCCGATTTTTAGAAAATCCCGAAGTTCGGATAGCCGTAAGAGGGGTTACCGAATCCCCCCCCTACCCCTGCTTTTTAAACCTGTGATGACTCTATATGACTCCCCACCCCCTGAAATCAACGGCTAACTACGCCACTGCAGTTTTCAGAACACTTTGCAAAATATCTACTTATATTAAAAACTGAGTATCTTTCTAACTATCTTTCTTTCTCACTATCTTTCTTTCTAACTATCTTTCTTTCTAACTATCTTTCTATGTCACGCTTCTTTCTCCTGAACGCCAACGAACTGAAAGTCGAGCCAGGTACCGATAGATAGGTAATTTTTCAAGCTTCATTAGTTTCAATCTATATAATTATACGATTTTAATTAGCGAAGATATCAATTAATAAGTAGTCAAGTTTAAAGCGATTAAGCCTAATAAATGATTAAATATGAAATCCATTCTTGCATTGCAAAACGTGGTTGCCATGAAACAGCGATAAAAATGATAATGCGAATTTTGAATGAAGGCTTAACTAAATCAAACACGAAACTCATAAGCGGGCGACTAAGGCAGGAATTCAAGTGAAACACGGACGATCGCAACTCACCAATGCAATCGCAAATTCCCAAATTTGGATTCAAGTGAAACGAATTCACTTGAATTCGACTTCCAGTAGCGATGGCAATTTGCGATCGCCTCGAAGCGATTGCAATGGTGTTTCACTTGAATTCCTGCCTTACATAGTATTTTTATCGCTAGCTACTTGTAATATTTTGAAACATTCATTTGTTGAAGAGCCATCTACTTATATTAAAAACTGAGTATCAATGTCTGCTTTTTCTCCTTTGAGCGAGCTGAACTTACTGAAACTTTCCTCACCATCTTGAAGACGCGAAGCATCTCAATAATTCGAATGATTTTTTTTATATAGGAAAAAAGTAAAGGCGTGAAGCGCCTGTAAGCGAGCCGCCTTGGCGGGGAGTAGTTTCTTTAAATTTTTTTCTCACTACTTTCAGGGCACGAAGTGCCCGTGCAACGCCGGGCCACGTGCGTGGTATGTCTTGAAATCGAATGAACATTAAATTATATCAAATAATATAACTTCAGAATGAGGTAAAAGTTAGAGAGGGGGGACGTTATGCATCAACATGCCGCAGGAAGCTAATCTAGCTGCCCTGGCAGCTAGTATAGTATTTAATTCATGACACTTTTTGAGCATTTTAGGGAACGCATTTGAAAACATTTTTTGATGAGCACAGACACAAGTCTTCCTTTTTAGCACACTTTTTAAGACAAGTTATAGACCTTTTATGAAACACCCATCTTTTCCCAAATTAGTTGGTTTTTACAATGCCACGTACCAAATGGACGGTAATCGACCAAGGAAGGCCGTTCTTTATAAAGACATTCGTGACACCCAGTTGATAATGATTCATCATTAAAAATCAAATTGTATGACATTGAGAAATCCTATTGACTGTTGTTAAAGAAAGCTATAAGATTTACTTTTGTAAGAAAGAAAGCGATGATTTCACAAGTGCGCTTCAATTTGTTTCCAACATGCTTTCAAATAATCCTCCAATCTGTTCTTCAATGTGTTCACACGTTTAAATTTAACAAATAACTTGAAATTTTTGTCCTGAGCGGGACACATTCGATGCACTTTTCGGACCACATCTCAATATTTTCATTTTAACGAAACACATTCAGAACATATTGTGGAACGTTTGAAGGGAACTCAAGCATTTTTTAAGAATAAAAGTGTTCTAAACATGTTTCCAATTTGCGTTAGGAATCCCCTCTCTCCCCCCCCCCCCCACACACACACACATACACAAACGAGCAGTCCAAATTCACCACTTTTGAATTCACATTATTTTGGGTTGTGATGAATTTGCTACTCAAACTTAACTTTGTATCCCATTCCACTCCTCTGCTCAATGGAAGAAGTCAATGAGTGGAATTTACGAATTCGACGACCAGCAACAATCTCTGGGGGCCACCATTTTATTAATGGAGTGGTTCATTATTTAAGAGAAAGTTAAGATTTTCTCTTTTTCTCTGCTAGTACAGGGAGTATATGCACCACGCACCTTAACAAATATATTGAACTGGAGCTTGAGAACCTAAGAGTCGGCACCTTTGTTTCTGTCCGAATGTTTTTGCTTAGAATTGACTAGGAGGGCCCAAGAAGGGATTTTGCATAGGGCGCCACAGTATGTTGATCGGGTCCTGAATGAATCCTATTGATTGCATACGAAAGGTAAAGGCGGTAAACTTCAATCAAATTCGCATTCATTTGTGCAACATGTTCAAGTGTACACGTCTATTTTCTACGCTCTAGTATTATATGGTCGAAAACGGAAATGAACTATAAATAGGACAGGAAACGAAAGTAGGATTTTAAAATTTAAAAATATCTTTAAAATGTAATGAGCATTATTTTATTAATTATTTATCCTCATATCCCATGTAATTATCACTTGTTAGTATAAAAAACTCTCAACTCTCCTGCAATAAATTACTATCAAAGTACTAAAGTACACTCTTGGAAATTCAAAGAATTAAAAATCCATAATTGCTGTAAGAGGCAGTCAGCAGTGCTGCTGCCATCTGTTGTCATTTGTATGTAGTACATACTAGAAAAATCAATTTTGGAATTATTTTATGATTGGAAAGCAATAGTTTGATATTGATATGTCTTCAAAGAAATTTCAAAAACAATATTCTTTATGAAAATCTAATTTCAAAGATAAAAATTATTAACAAATGGTTGATAAATTCACTAAACACTATGCGACTGAAAATAAACAATGATCAGCTGTTTGATGGCAGGGACCAATTTACAGTTGATTCAAGGGGGTGGCGGTTGAAAATATTACAACTTCCTCTGCCCCAAAGCCTTCACTATACTTAATATGCAGTACTGTGCTGTACTCAGAGTAAAATATTTGACTGGGGGACTTGCCTTTTGGCTTTGAGAACTCACCAAAAGAAAAGGTAATTTGAAACAAATTTGCATTATTTTTTCAATGAACTACTAAATATTCCAGAGAACTTCCTCTACCCCCCCCCCCCCCGAGAACAACAGCATTGCTAATATTTCAGTTATTAATGATAAAAAACTTAAAAGAAAAAAATCTGGTACGGACTCCACACTACTTCCTTTTACGTGTAAATTTCTTAGTAGATATCTTTAGTTTTAAAATAGTGCTTGGAATGAGCAAGATAATAATTCAAATATTTATACTTCTTGTTTGCCACGGAACAATGCAAAAAAATGTTTCACAATGATTAATTTTCTAAATATCGCCAATTTTAACATCATTCAGTGGATTGTTCGCAAAATATCGCCAATAGCGCCAAATTGAACCCAAATAAACAAAAAAAAAAAATTCCGCCAAATTTGTTGCCAAGCAAACACTTGGCGACCGAAAGCTTGGCGATATATTGCCAAGTGGTGGCTCCAAATCATAGCACTTAATCTGCATTGAAATTAGCACTAATTTACCCCAAAAAAAGGGGTACAACACCCCCTTGGGAACATTCGAATGCAACCACAAGGGGAAGTGCACAACTAGATCCCCCTTAGAGCCTCCATACCAAACTAGAAGCTTCTACGGCATATGGTTTTTGAGTTATGCGACATACGCACATACATACGTACATACAGACGTCACGAGAAAACTCGTCGTAATTTTCTCGGGAGTGGTTGAAAAGGATTTTTGGGCTGGTCATACACTAGGTGGCCAAAAGTATCCGGACACTTTCAAAAATTCACATTTTTACATATAGCTGGAGAAATAAGTGATCAATTGTTCTTTAACTTTAGTCATACAAAATATAGGCTTCATCGCTGATATCTTTTTCAATTTTTACGATATTCAACTGGAACTTTTTTTATAAGATGCAGTATACACCAGGCTACAATATTTTTGTAGTTATAAATTTCTGTCTTTCGCGCATGCGCCGTGCAAAATTATTTCCTTTTAACGTTCATATCTCATCGGATTTTTAATATTTTTAAAAACCGTTTTAGTATGTTCTTTCTCTTGTATTTTGTCATCTTTCCTGAAGTTTTGATAAGGTTTGATCAAAAACTCTGCATGTTATGAGCAAAAACCCTTCAAATAAAATTGCCGTTTTTTAAAAAATGTTTCATATCTTCGGAAGTAAGAGTGGTACGTTCATTTGAATTTGTACAGTAATTATACATAGTATGCTAATTAATCACTGAAATGCATAGCTTATTCCGAGCTATTTTCAAAGAGTTATGGTCAAAAAGCGGTTTTTCTTTCGACCCCCCTTCTTATCGTCCCCCAAATGCAAGGGTAATTTAATTTCAACTTGGAAATGTTCGGTGAAGAATATATTTTGTATGACTAAAGTTAAAGAACAATTGATCACTTATTTCTCAAGTTATATCTAAAAATGTAAATTTTTGAAAGTGTCCGGATACTTTTGGCCACCTAGTGTATGTTGGTAGGTACATATGCACGTGCTGACAGGTAGAAAAAACTACTCAACATTCATTCGGGGGTGAGAAAAATCCAAATTTAGACCCAAATTTTAGTGAATTTTTTTTCGCGATCACAATACTTCTTTTACAACGTAAAAGGAAGTAAAAAGTAATACTAAACACCAAAAGTCATCTCTTTATAGTAGTTATTTCTGTGGCAGAATTTCTTTAAAAAAATATTTAAAAAAATCGTCTGCTGCAAAAAAAAAAAAAATAATAATAATAAAGAAACGAACATTTTATTTGAATTTTCACGACTCAAATTCAAATTATGTTTTTCGCTATGGCGAATTGCGATAGGCGTGTGTGTGTGTGTGCGTGTGCGTCGACGATCGTGTGTGTGTGCTCTTTTCCCAACATGACCTGCATGGTGATGCAGCGGGACGCATCTTGTTGCAGACTTCGTCTCTCTGCGCCCCGATATCCAGCATGGAACCCCTGCAGGTTGTGGTGGAAACGTTGGCAGACTGCCAATTTGAAAAATGGACTACACAAAGTGTGAGGTCCAAAAAGAAAACATATCGCAATCAGCCATTGCTCCATAAATGGAAGAAATAAATTTTATTCACGTTTTGATACAACTCTACAGATAGTTCAAGTAAATGACATCCAATGCCAGACAAAGGTATTTTTTTCCTCTATTTCAGTCTTTTAACATAGTAGCGAATGTGTTCTATTTTTTCGTCAAAATATTTATAAAATATATCACTTTCGTCAATAAAGCCCAAAACAGAATTTCAAACGAAATCCAAAGAGCCCAAGGCCTCTATTAAAATCCCAAGCTCGTACAGCTCTTTTTATATATTTAAGCTGAAGCAAATGTGAAAAGAATTTCTTGCAAAATCTAGAAAATGTCTGAGGCTACAAATCCAAAAAATTCTTAATGACTGCTTGTTTAAGAAATCTAATGAAAGCATGATTGTGTAATACACTGATGAGAAGAAACTAAGGACAAAACGGTTTTTTGTCCTTAGTACAAAAATTTACAAAATCAAATAGTTCCATAAGATCCCCGAGGCGCAAAAACATCAGTAATGTAAGAAGCACTTCCTAAATTAGATATCAAAATTATAATAAAAAAGAAACTTTGTTGAAAAAGTAGCATAGAGTGCAATGTGACGGGAGGTTAAAACCTTCTCGTGGTAGGGGCTCACCAAGGAAGATCCAATCTTTAATAGAGGATATCAACTGTCCGGACTGCTGTGCAGGTTTCACATCGTCTGCGTATACTGAATATAATGTTGCTAATGTGTGGTTAAGGCAATGTTGCCAATTCTTATTGACCGCCACAGCTCCGGAATTGTTACTTTTTGTTAATTTCCTGCTTCCAAGCGTCTCCCTAGAAAGCTCCATGGTTAATGTGATTTAAATTCGTAGACCTAACCGACCAATCCGTGCGTTCAGTATTGTCACTCTCAAACAGCTTTTTGGCAGTAACTCTAAAATATTATGAGGTTCTGTCTTCCGCGAAAAGTATCTTCAGAATAAATTTGACCTTATTAGTTAAGAGGTCTAGACTCGTGGAAGGTCGAGGTGGCCTTTTCCTTCGTATAATTTCTCATAAAATCTGAAGAAAATGTCTGATGTGACAAAGCTAAAAAATTAGTAATGATAGCCAGATAACTGCAATCTAAGTTCTGTCGTCATTATAACGTAATGGGTTTTTTTTTATTAATGAGGGGTATGTATCTGTTTTACAGAAACCAATTTCTTAATATTTGGCTATTAATTTACATTTTGACAAAACGCCAGCATCTAGGAAATAAACATAGAGGAAAGAAAAATTGTTGGCTGTGATTTATCGAGAGTTGCTGCTTGTTCGTCTAAGATTGTTTTGAGAAGTTCCAGAACGTGGTTTTCGATTCGTAGCATTGAACAAAAGTATGGGCCACATGGATCCACTTCATGGGCCACATATGATCTGCCGGCCGTATGTTGGGCACCACTAGTATAGAAGGTTAACTAAAGAATTGACAAACATTAAGTAGCCATGAACATTTGAATAAAGCTCAAAAAATCTCCTTAAAAAGGCAGAATCTGATGTAGAATATTCAACGAAGAATTAATAAGATTATAACTATTTAAAAACGACGCGAAAAAAAAAATATTCTTTAGAAAATAACGTGACCTGGTATAGAAAATACACCGGAAAATGTGCAAACCTGCAACGGTTATTGCTATTTGAAAAATTTTAAAAAAGTTTCTTCAAAAAACAACATGACCTGACATAGAAAATTCGTCGAAAATTAACCAGCCGCAGCAAAAGTTTTGAAAAAAGTCTCAAAAATAACTGAACCAGGATAGAATATCCGCCAGATTTACTCCAAATCTACACCTATTATACATCTTTCAAAACGACAAAAAAGTTATTCCAACAAATAACATAAACCGGTGTAGCAGTGGCAGCGAGGAAGTGGGGAGGTGAAAACACCCATCATAGGTCTTGGTTTTATCCTTTTCGCCAATCCTAATACAATAGTTTTTACACATGTAACGGCAATTTTGAACCAAAACCTCCCTCCAGAAGATAATTCTGGCTTCGCCAGTGCGATATAGAATATTCGCAAAAGAATCAGCGAGTCTGTTACATAATATTTGCTGAAGAGTTAATAAGCCTGCTATAGAATTTTTGCCAAAGCACAAACCATCACTAGTTTCAGCTATTTGAATAAAACTCTGTTTTACCACTCAAAACAATCCTGTTTACGAAGTAAATTTCAATAAATTTCGCTCTGCCCACAGTTTACAAAAATATAATTCTATTCCAGACTTAATTCACTTTGGACGTCATCTTAAAAATCGGTCTTTTTTTTCCCCCTTCTTTCTTTTTGGAGCATAAAAGGAGAAGAGAGAAAAAAAAATGGTCGCGGTGCTCTCATGATTGATGAGAATATGCTTCTTCGGCTCCATTTCCCGCAGTTCCTGTCTGCCGCGATCCCGAATTTCCGGGAGAATCACCCACCGGGCGGTGAGGGAGCCGCGCCCCATTATTCACCCTTACGGTCGCCTCCCTCTCCCCTCCCCGAAAGCGGGAGGAATGATTATCCCTCGTCCACCCCTCTCATCGCTGTGCGAGGTACTTTTCGCCGCCCCGGTCATTGTTGTTGTTATTATTTTGGTTATTATCATGAGGATGATGATTTTTCTCTTTCAACCACGCAGGGTTGTGTTGTTATACGGCTGCCATGTAAGTTTATTTATTTTGACAAAATTTATCTGCATTCAAGCGTTTTAGTGAGCGACGACTGACACAACCTGAAACATAAAATTTGATTTCAGAGACTTTTGATTCTGTGAAAATGTCTGCTGCTTATGTTATTCGCTATAGCTTTATGTGGTGTGAAATTATCTGAGCTGTCGGTATCAATTATAGAATAAATTAATTAGAGAACTTTCAACTGGTTATACCTTTTCAGATTAAAAAAAAACGTATGTGAAAAACGTTAAATGATACGTCCGTATCAATGATCTGATCTCCAGCCAAACTCAGCGACAACGAGCCATGCAAGATATATAAGATTTTAGGTGGGGAAACAGGGGGAGAAGCACAACTCAATTATATAGCAAAAGTTAATGGAGAATTATTATCAGCATTGACAAATAATAAAGATTTTCTCCTTTACTACTAAGAACGGAAGGGGGAGTTCATGTTTTATACAATCCCTAACTTCTCTGTACGAAGGAATCGATTTTGATAATTGATTTTCAAGTCCAACTTTGATCTCATACTTTTGCCTTTGACCATATTTTTGCTCATTAGAAAAAAAGTTGTGGGTGGAAAATCGGTTTGTTTCATCAAAAGTGGAGAAATTCTACGGTAACAAACGTATCAATTGTTGCACAAAATACCGTATAAAGACTCAAATATGTTACAATCTTGTTTCATTGCATAAGCTTGATACATACTTCTATGTAATGCATTCAATTTTCTACGATTATTGTAAACAAAATTAATTTATTTATTTGCCGGCCATCTTGTCTAGTGGTCAAGGAAATATGACTATGGATGGTGAGGTTCTGGGCTCAAATTCCGGCTTGGACAAGGAAGTACTTTCTCTCTCCTGTCCTCTTCTTTTATTTGTGTGAATGTGTTGTTATGCTGTGAATGATTGTCCACCAGGTGCGTAGGGACCTGAGGTGCTGGGGTAGCTCTGGCTCCCCTGGAATATTTTAGACATGCTCAGCTCCCCTGGAAAATTTTCTATACTACAACATTCTGTAGCACATTTTTTTTCCTCAAACCCGTTTTCAAATGTGTGATCTACTTTTCCTATGAAATTCACGCAATATCACCAAAAATTGTCATAAGTCATTTTTTAAAAGTACCATTTGGAATGTTTCAGTTAGAAAAGTTTGAGATTTACTATTTTTGAGCAAATATTCGATCTAAAACTAAGTTCATATTAAAAATGCAAAAGCGCAGTTAAACTTGTCTTTCTAAGGAAAGAGATATTAGCAATGTTTTTAAATTATTTTTATGCACAAAAACTGTTTTATTTGAACATTTTTGACATTTTAATTGATCTTGTGCGTAAAGGGACGAAAAGTGCGTCTCCCCCCCCCCCCCATACACACACACAGAAAGCGCAAAGATCTGGTATTGCGCAGGGCTCCCCCTGTTAATAAAAGTTCCTACGCCACTGTTGTCTACCCCATGAACGAGTCCTTATGGCATGTGTGTACTCTGCAAGTCTGACTTCCCACTTAATTTAGGTACAGTTAGAAATGTGAAGAAGCGCACTTCAAATTGTTAGCCTAGCTGGCACAAGACAACAACAACAACATTTATTTGAACTGAGCCAAAAAATATTATTTAAAAAATGTTCCCGGAAACCTTCAAAATTTAATTGCATAAAGCTCATGCAATGAAACAGGAATCTAACGTATTCAGAATCTTAATGATGTGTTTTGTGTGACAAATGATAAACCTATTAAAATGGATTCGCCCAGCGATAAGGATTATCCTGATATTTTTTTACTAAATTAATGATAAAATGTGACGGTAAAAGAGTTCGTAGCAATGGATTAGTATAATATTAATAAAAAGCATCCCTGAAAAATCATAAGCTGGTGCAGCTGTTTTTTACACAAGGCAATCTCTTTGCAGGACTCAAAGGTTAGTCCATCGGCAGCTAAACTAGGAGGACCTCCTAAATTTACACAAGGCAGTTCCAACCTCTTTGCAGGGCTCAAAAGTTAATCCATCGGCAGCTGAACTAGGAGGATCCCCGAAATTTACACAAGGCAGTTTCAACCTCTTTGCAGGGCTTATAAGTTAGGTCATCGACAAACTAAACTAGAAGGATCGGAACGATTTCTACTTCTTTTCATTGAGCAAGTCATTAATGGCTTTTTAATTCTTCCAAGTTTGGAGCATCCGTCGCAAGAATTACTACCTCGAATCCCAAGAAAAATCGTGAGCTGTAGCAAGGGAAAGAGTAGACTGAGGAGTAGGGCCTCAAACACCCCTTGAAATTCAATAGAGTTTTCATTATTGTTTAAAGTTGAATGTTTGTTGCCGCCTATTTTTTAACTAGCAATGAGTAATTCAAAATGAATATTGCCCATACAAGACTCATGATAATGGAAATCCTAGCATTTACGGATACCGTTAATTTTAAAGAGGGACTGGGGAAAAGAGAGGATCAAAGAACCCAGCCCGAAAATATTTTCTGACTATACAGCAATTTTTGGGTTAACCAATTGCGTTCACGTGCACTAACGGTGTTTGGTTATCTTACGAAGGATGTAACTTAAAAAAAGTATGACACTTTCTTTGTAAAACCCAAAGTAGAACTTTTGAAACTCTACTGTACTTACATAGGTACTACATTTTTTTCCACGCTTCAAGTCAGAAAAGTTATCAATCTTTCAATACGCATAAGACGGGATCAAGCTAAGGTGATGCCCAGGTCCTGGTAAAAATTAGTGCTCATTTTGAAAGAAAATCCATATATTTTCAATGTAGTAAAAATAACACGGTTTTAAAAAAGAAAAGAGCAAAGAGAAATTATTTTAGCCCATTTTGGTGCCCCTAAAATTGTGGTGTCCATTTAAATAAGTCTGCAGGATCGTGCATTAATCAGGCACTGAATATGCATGTGCAAAACAGTAGGTATAGTTCTTATAAATTTTATACGGAATAGGTTACTTCTTATACATTTATACAACCCGTTGCTTTAAGAAAAAAATGGACAGTATGAAAAAGCTTTGTTCGAAAAGCAAAATATTTCGAAACATGTTCAAAAAATTAATAAAAAGACCATGTCTAAGCAGCTTTCAGTGATGTTGACAATGAGTTCTTGATGTCGTCATTAAATTTTCTGAATCCAAACATTTTAGAATCATTTGCTATTTCCATTCCGCCTGGACAATTAATTACAATCTTTTGTGTCTATGTTGACTACGCCGAGAAATGAAAGGAAGAGGAGTTTTTTCTTCTTTTCATTTTTCTTTTCCGAAATTAATGATGCGCTGTAAGTAGGAATACATAATAACGCAGCTCGTTAGATTTTATTTCCGCATTTGTTTGACAGAAGAAAACACGGTTATTTTGAAATGAACTTTATATGTTTGCTCATCTGCTTTTTGGTAAAAGAGACATGAATGCCACAGAGTTTGAAATGCTCCTGGATATTTTGTTTAATGAGAGAGAGAGAGAAAAAAAAGAGGTTGCTAAGATTTAAGCTGCCAAAATAAATACTTTTCGCTAAAAATATTTTACTTAAACCAAACCACCAGCAGCAAAGTTTTCAAATGAAAGCTGTTATCTCTTTTATGCTGATTTGAGAGTAATTAAGGGTTGGTTACACCCTCTGAAAATATTTTTGAAATGTTTGTTGTGCTATTGTTGCAGATACGACGCTTTGGTTTTATGCGACAGCGGATAGCATGCATATTATTTTTTGTAATTTATCCTAATTAAATGTGTTGTTTGTACATTGCTAGGAAGCAAGAGATTATGAAATCTATTCAGAATTGTTGAAGTTAGTACAAATAAACTTGAAGACTCTTTCTACGTGCCTTTTAAAACACTAATTAAAATTTACCTTCCAGCGGGAAAGATTACACAACTTTCTCTGAATGCACGAATGTTCACAATCGTATTTCTATTCCAATGTAATATATACTGCTGTTTTTTTTTTTCTTTCTTTCTTTAATTTTTCACTAAAATTGATATTTTGCAAATAACTTAGGGCGAGTGGGGTAATTGCAACCGAATTCTGACTTTTTTTTTTGAGCTATTTTATACTTACTTTAGAAAAAAGAATTAAATAAGTTAAATTCTACTGATTTACGATGACTTTCGGACTTTTTAGGAACACAGATTATTATAGGTACGAACTATAACAATAACCTTCCAAGTTATTGCTTAGGTTCTTAGAGGAGTAACCAAACCAAAAATTGCAAAAATGAAATCTCGGGGAAATTCAGAATTCAAACCATTTGTAAGAAAACTGGTTTTTGTTTCAACTTCTATTTGTACGTATTTTGATGGAGCAATTATGACCAATACTTAGTTGTTTTCTCTTAAATCGATCAGCTAAAAAAGTTGACATTATCCCCTTCGCTTTGAAGTAGTCACTTTTGCTTTAATTCCTACATAGTTTCAGTTCTTAAAATTCTGTTCAGATCTGTTGGTTAAACAATTTTCAATTTTAACGTTACTCGAGTAACGTACACAAATGTACAGTAAGTGAATTTACTGTACATTTCTGATGCAGAAAAACTTAGAAAACAGCTTTCTAGAATTAAATAAATTTGAGCCAAGAAATAAGCTCAGTTTTTTAAGGTTACTGTAAAACTAGTTCACAGATAATAAGGAGGTAACTTTTTTATATAAATATAATCACAGTGTGTTTGGCTAGCTAAACCCTTTATTCTCCGACGGGACTTAGAAGTCCCGGCTACATTAATTTAGTATTATGAATCCTTAATGGCTGTAATCATGCTTAAGTTTTTAAGTACCACTTCTTGTACTTGGCTGAGAGGTTGACAGATGGTACCTGCAATCGGAAACAGTTTTTTGGAGGGCCCTAAGACGTAGGGGGCCTTAGACCCCCTCAAATTTTCAATTTTTTTTTACTCGATAAATATGTTTTTTGATATATTTTCAACGACAAAAACCAAAAATATATATAAAAAGTCACTGATAAATTAATTTGGGGCATAAAGGGTTAAAGAAAATTATACTACATA
This sequence comes from Uloborus plumipes, assembly GCA_038373865.1. Taxonomy (NCBI): domain Eukaryota; kingdom Metazoa; phylum Arthropoda; class Arachnida; order Araneae; family Uloboridae; genus Uloborus; species Uloborus plumipes. The sequence goes on from JAXGGA010013983.1 coordinate 16,879, forward strand.
AGCATAAATATATTATTAAATAACTGCCCGTTATTCAGAGTGAGTGTAAGTTATTCAGAGTAAACAATATGGAACAACCTATATAAAGGGACTATAATTCAAAGAAATGCCTCCGCTTTTAGGGGTGTCCGTTAAGGGAGGTTTTGAATAGATTTTGTTTTGTCAAGCAATGAAAATACTTCTTGGTTCAGGCAAACTCTTTATTATTGTTGAAATTTTTTTTATAACCAGATGATGAAAATCTTTTTGTTACTCTCCTGGTGCTTCTTGTCAAAAATTTGATCGTTTTGAGGAGTAAAACACATTTAAAGTGAATTCCCTCTATTTTTCTCTTAATAAGTTCCCAACAAAGAGTTAGTACAATTTTTTTTATAAATTTTCAAGCACTTTTATTTTTATAGAATTTGTGATGGGAAAATGTCATTTTTTTTGGAGAATTATCCATATATAACTCCCCCCCCCTTTCTCCTTAAAAAAAAAAACTAAATGAAATTCCCACACAACTCCAGGTATTCTCAGTGCTGTAATTGGATGGGGGGGGGGGGGCAAGCTTCCCAGAAGTATTGGCGTTTTTACTGTAAACATGATGCAAATTTAACATTAACTGGTTTCAAATTACTTCTTTAAAAAACTAAACGCGTTTGTTAAACATAAAATCTAAATGGATCTTTTTTGTCAAACAAAACTCCACCAACCTTAATATAACAGTGAAAAAATATTAATACCTTTTTTTTTAGTGTACTGTATGTCTAATAGAAGGCACTTTTGACATGCTACAAAATCATTTACCTAATTCTGCAGTATCATTAAGCAAAAATGAAGCAAAAAAAAATTATTAATTTCATACCATTGTGCTCAATTAATAGCACAGTTTTTCAACAACAAAAAGGTCTCCAATTAAAGATCATGTGTTGCTTAATTGCTCCATACTTGTTGGAAGTTGCCATAGAATTTGCTGTTTTCAAAATCTCCTGTTTGGGTTTTGTTACAGCAAATATGTTACTTTTATTTTTCAATTTCAATGTTCTTTACAATTGCCTCCCCTAACACTTTTGAGATGAGAGGTTTGTAAATTTTTAATGCACACCTCAAATTCTATAACTTACACAGACATCAGAATCAAGTTAGAACGCAAAAAAGTAATAACTAAAAAATGAAATAAAACCTAACTGTACAAACACGTTTTATTTTGGAAACAAACGAAAAACTATTTGTTTAAAAGTTATAATTAGTCTGCCCGCAAAATAAATAACTATACTAATATTTTAATAACAGCTAAATTGAGCTGAAAAATATATATAATGTAAAAATAAAAACTTTTATAAACAAATTTAAACTAGCATAGGTTAAAATAACTTACATATTTCAAAATGAATGAAAAATTTACAGGATGCATCAGGATTGAAACTTTAATCACGACACACAATTTTGGGCAAATCACATGTTCGATGGTTCCAAAACATTAGGTTTTACTTGTACGAAGAAGAAATTAAGAAAATTTAATGCAAATGTCAGACATCTTTTTAAAAGATGATCAAAAAATATTTTATTTCCTAAAATACATAAATTGTGTAGACCGAAAAATTAAATTTATTATTAAAGAATTACACGGTGAATTCAATAAAAAAATTGCATTCTAATGAATTAGTAGTTCTTTCCGGAATTTCATCTATACTCCACTGCAACCTTTCTTGACTATAAAGAAATAAGCAGAGATCAAGCAAAGGGAAGTAGTTCCTTGTGCTGTGTCCTACTTTTGGGTGAAATTAGATCCTTCCCTTTAGAAATCGGATTAGAATTTCATCTACGCATATGTAGCCTTTCTTTGTCACAATATTCGTAATTATCTTAATATTTTCAATTTTACGAACGGAGTAGCGCGGAAGAGTAATCCATTTGAATCGAACGCGCCAGCCAATAAAACTTCACGCATAGTTGGCGATCTCCTCTAATTCACCAAGGCGGTTTCTGTTAACTCTGTTTTTCTTCCGCGCGTAGTGATTTTAGTGTCAACTTAAGTTGCTGTCGAGTATAGAAATAAACAGTCGCCATAATGCTATATCGCCAAACTGTTAATTGACGAAAAGTGCGAAAAACAACGGAATCGCGAATTTTCCGTAACATGAAATAACCGCTCTTTTTTTTCCTCCTTTTTCCAATGAATTTTTTAAAAATCTAAAAAAAAAAACCTTGAAAAGTGTAAATTTATTGATTGATTCAGTCAAGAAAAAAAATGAAAATCGCTGTCGCAAAAGCAAATCTTTCGCGAAAATAGTGTTTGTGAAACTTATCGCATAAAAATATATTACTCGCACACTTCCGGCTGTAAGCATGTTAAACACCTTTCCTTTCTTTCCTTCTTTTTTTATCTGAAAGTTTCTCCTTCCAACTTGAACAGATGCGATGCTTACAAGGGTGCGGCAGATTCTTGTTTGTAGTGTAGAGCGTTTGCGTGGTAGATGAGAGGAGCATCTTTTTGGAGGAAAATTGGTTGTTCAAAGTATTTCTGTTCAGTTGCTATTTTTTTAAAATGATTTATGAAATTTTGAAAGAAAAAAAATTCGGAAACGGCAGCCTAAAATTTTTGGGAATTTCTTACCACAAGCACCCCTGGAATGCAACAGCAGTGAGGGTCAAAACAAAAAAAAATGAAAATTCAAGAAACATTAGAAAGGATAAAAAATGTTAGCAACTTCAAAATGATAAGGAGAAATTAGTAGAAGACTTCAAGGAGGGCAGCATCATCTACATCCGAAGCTGTTGGAATTATGAATTTAATGCAGCACAGGAACAACAGTGGAGATCATTCACCTCTTAAGCAGCATCAAGGACAACAACCGTTCACCAAGAAGGAAGAAGTTAAGAGCTTCTTGAAAAATAAACAGAAAAATCACATCATCGAACCCTCATACAGTTCTTTGGCCTCCCTGAATATCATGGTACGAAAGAAAGACGACTCCATCAGATTTTGTGTATCTTTTCAGTGTATGAATGAAATTATTAAGAAAGGCAGTTACTCTCTTCCACAAAGAGATCGCTCCCTCTCCAAACACAAGTGGTTTTTGAATATGGAGTTACAGAACGGCTGCCGACAGGTAGAGATAAACCCTGACAACAATGATTATACTGTTTAAGATGAGACAAAGCCTACGGCATATTTTACTATTTTTATGTCACACTATGTTACAGCATGCAACCCTTATGCTAGAAAATCCTGAAATTTTAGGTGAAACTGTAACTTTTCTTGCAAAACTCCTAAATTTGATACTAATTGTTATTTCGCTTTCTACAAAGCTGCAATAAAGTCAAATATTACATTCCTTCCATTGAGATTGGGGATGAAACAATTAACGGTTTTTCTCACGAATTCCAAAAGAAATATGCTAACTGTAACATGAAAGGCTAGTCGTTATTACAGCAGAAATTGTTGAATGTACTCCGTATTAAAAAGTACTAAAGATACCTTTTCAAATACAAATAATGAAAACTTATAATTTATCATTCTGAATTCAGAATAAAGAGAAACTAGGCTAATATTTAAATTTTAGTTAAATTACTTAAAGTTTATTTGTGTATGTATATGTGTGTGTTTAAACTGGAAATAATTAATCGAGCATTGAGTACTTATTGTTATTATGTGAGCACTTTGCCATGGTTTAATCACAAGAATTTTTACTGAAATTATTATTTTCTCATCATTTACTAATTAACAATTGTTGAAAAGGGTTTTCTGCATTTCAAGAATTCTTTTTTTACTCAAACATTCATTCAGTATTATTTAAATTGATCTCTTTAAATTGACATCAGGTGTAAATTGCTTAAAACAGGATGATGAATCCTACAAACTAATTTTGCATAAAATAGCAGTAAAGTTTTCCCTTGAACTTTTGCTTTCTACATTTGAACTGTAGTGTACAATGGGTTGGAAAAACTACATCTGCACAATTTATTTTAATTTTGTAAAATGCATTAAAAGCAGAAAGCTGATGTTTCGATTAAGACATAATTCTGATGAATGTCCATGAAGTAAAAATACACAAAAAAAGAACACAAGAAAAGTAAAACAAAACAATATATTATTCTATGTAATTACTGGCCATTGTATAAATTTACATAACTGATAACACTTTAAAGATTACATCCCTGTCTAAAATATAACAAAAGCAGGAAAAACATCAATTTTAGTTTATGTTTACAGGTGGGGGAGGTTCAGGTATGAGAGAAGAAAAAAAGGCAGCAAGGAAAGTCAGAGGCGAAAATATCTGATTGTTATTGGCGACATCGGGATTTTGAACATGGGGAGGGTCATCTCCATCCATTGCAGCTTCCAACTCATGAGCATCCTGTATTTCCTGACAAAAAAGGAAATGAAATAGTGAATCAGAATAATAATAACAAAATGATACAATTTATTACGTATCTGAACCATCTGAAATGAATGATCAGAAACAGTTAAAAATGTATAAATTAACAACAAAATACAGGAAAGAAAAACTACTCTTAGGCCAAAATAAAAAAAACTTCAAAAGTTAAAATCTCAATGGGATTAATGGGATTTCGCAATGAAAAGAGCAATAAAATAGCGTATTTTATTTTCTTTTTTGTTTTGACTTATCATTAATTTTCTCATATGTTTACAGACTGGCTCAATTTCACACAATTCATTAACCTTAGATAAAAAAATCTTATGCTCCTCGTAGTTGTAATGTTTACTCTCAACTTGAACAGTTGGTCTTTGCTAAGTTCATTGCATTAACATAAAGAGTCATCATGCATTGAAAAATCTGCATAATTATTTATTAATATTGACTAATTATGTTATTATAGCATTTATTGCACAATTTAGTTACACGTTAGAATTCAAAAATGCTGACTTTATTTTTTCATGTACTGATTTAGTATTTCAAACCCTGATTCCTTAAATTTGACCCTCAGATAATCAGTTGAATTGGGAACAAAAGATTTTCAGCAGAAATAAACACTGATAAAAACATGTTTTAAAGCTATAAGATTAGGCAACGCTAGTCAGGGGATGGGGAGCCTCCCAAACAAAAGCTTGATACTTTATCAAAATTACTTCAATCTACAAAAAAAAAAAAAAAAAAGACTTTATAACGAAAACTCAATTAATTCAATCCTTACTATTTATTAATCATATGAAGAGTTAACAGAAGAATTTTTAAAACAAATGACAAAAATGAGGATCAAATTGAACAGAGCAAATAAAAATGACAAAAAGAGCACATTTTGAAAAAATCTGCTTCAAGAGCAACAAAGTGAGCAACCTCTTCATTAGTAAAAAAAAAAAAAAAAAAAAGAGGGAGAGAGAAATAGGTCCACAGCCAACCCCCAAAAAAAAGATGACAAGTGAGGAAATGCAAGCTTACAAAAGCTACTTTATCAAGCTCACTAGGCCATTTTCAGTTAAGATTTATGGAACTCAATACAAATCAGAATGCATTACACAAGGAAAAAGTGTTTATGAAATTGCACTTTTACTAATTTGATACTTGATTGTAATTTGAGATACTACATTTTAAAATTAAAAGAATTTTTAAATTAATGTTTTATTGTAGAGCAGAATCCTAATTCATTAAAGCAAAAAGCCTAGTAACTTTAGCTTTATCAGACCAAAGTTGCACCCCATTTTGAGAAAAATGTTGTATTTGTACTCTTTATATACATATATCAAAAAAGAACATTAATGTCAAATAATGAAAAACCATTTCACCTCATTTGCAATCAGATTCTGGTTAGGTACTGAATGTTCATTTGCATGATTTTCAGCATTAGCATCAACATTTGGGGTGTTTCTTTGTCTGCTGTGCACTTCTACCTGAACTGCAGGAGCTGGCCTTCTAACAAACCAACCTTCATGGTACCTAGAAAATATTTTTATGAAATTTAAAAGAGGAAAAAAGTTGAAGAAACTTCATTGTAGCAATTTTATATCTTCACTCATAAATAAAGCAAAAAAAGCAAGTTACAATAAGCCATAAAATAACAATTTTATCTTATACAGATACAGAATAAATCTCCAGTAGAATTATGGTTTATACAGTACATTTTATTTAATGGTAAATGATACTGATGAAAATAAAGATAAGTAGAGGTTAAAAATTAATAGTGCTCAAAAACTAAAATTGTTTTTAAAAAGCATACAAACCAAAGTATTCACTTGTATTTTACTCTTTTAACTGTTATAACATAACCTAAAGAATTGAAAGGATATCAATGCTATAACAAGAGAATTCTGCCTATTTTCAAACCAAAAATATTTAGCAAGAAAGCAGAGAACACCTTTTTCTATAATTATCTATCTTCTTGAACTTCAAACATAATCTATACTAAATGTTCAATAAGTTGCATTTAGGATACTATATCAAGTAAAATTTTAAACAAAATTGTGATTTTTTCTCCAATTGAAAAATTTGGCTACAGTTGGTGTAAAAACTGAAGTGCTGTCGAATATAGCACTGCTCTGTATAAGTTATAAATTTTAAAATTCAAGAACTATAATTTCATTTTTTAAATTTTCAAGCTTTCCATGCACTTGAAAGTGAACTTCTCATTGATTTTTTTAAAAAATGTACTAACTACTAAACAAAAACATGAAAATGTATTCATTGAAGTTTTTTTAGAACCCTTACATCTAAATTTTGCAATTAAGACAAAAAAAAATAAAATAAAATAAAAGTATTTGAGACAATACTTACAAAAATGCTATGATGGCAAAAAAAACAACAATCGTGAGCCTTTCAGGAGTAGAATAAAAGTAAATGATACTGAATAATATCAAATAGCGACAACAAACAAAGAGGTGATCCAACCAATCTCTGTTTCCTATGTCTTCATTTTCCTCCACATGTGCTCCTTGAGCATTCACCCTTTGATTCTCTGGTCTCTGGCCTGGGTCATCAGGAATGTAACCAGGATTTATTTGCTGAGGTTGAAAACTTGGAACGTTGGGAAAAGTAGAATTACTACTAAACAAACCAGGATTTGTGCTGTAATTTAAAGGAAGAGGAAAATTAAAACTATATATATTGTTGCAACATTGAAAAGTGAAGTCAAACAGAAATTAAAATAGTTTTATAAAATGCTAATGAGTGCTTATTGTTATTTAAACTTTAGTTAAATTTTTAAACATTTTAACACTTGATATCATTAGTTTTTACCTCTCAAAATAAAATATTCATTTACTCACGCATTTTAAAATGTATAAAATATGTCAGTTGTACCTTTCATTTATTCTAAGTATTATTAGCAGCAAGATTTGTTTACAATAATATTGAATATCCTATTCAACTCCTTAACTAATGTTAGTCCATCTCATCATAAAGAAAAATAGAATTAAAAGAATTCATGTTGCAAAGTAAAGCAAAGGAGAAAAAATGTGACTTCTCATTGCGTACTTTTAACTCCTTTTCTGAAATTCGGTACATATATGTAGGTAACCAAGCAATTTTCTAAACCAACCTGTGACATTAAAATTTTTAATATTTTAAACCGATTAATTAAAATATTTGTTAGCATACAACACAGGTTAATTTAAATACATTACCTTTTAGATTTTTTTGGTAGGTTAGAATTCAGAAACTTTTTCTCTACATGTTGATTTTAAAATTTCATTTTGAAATTTTACTTTTTCAGTTCCATATTTCTTCTACAATCTAATTTTAAACATTATGGTAAAACTTCGAAAGTACTGTTATCAATATATTAAAATGGGCTCATAATAAAGAATATTTTTGGTTTTATTGGAGTTTTATCTTCATTACTTGGGAAAACTTATCCACATATTTACATCACTACAAATAAAAATCAAGAAGATTTTCTGAAACAGGAATTTTTCGTTAAATGCCTGCATCAAATTTTGAAAATGAGCGAAAATTGTACCAAAAACAGTGAAGCTATTAAAACTAAATTCCAAACAGTTTGTAAATGCTTAACAAATCTCAAACTTCCTATACTGCCTCAAAGGCATCAGAAGACTTTACAGTGGTAAAGTTTCATTACATTTCATTGAATTGTAGTTTGAAGTTCATTTTCAAACTTGCACTCTCCAATCTGACATTTTTTCTAAATTAAAACTTATAGTTTTTCTTTCATTCACACGAATCATCATTTTCAGTGTTCCATTTTAGAAGTCATCCTTCAAAAGTTTAATGTTTATTTGAATCGCTACATTAAGAATATTTTTATTCTCTTCAATATTTTATCAGGAAAAGGAATTCAAAAATGTTAAAAAGAGATCAGTGAACCTCCAGAGAAAATTCAATTAGCTTTCAACAAGCATTTTGCTAACAGGCTGAATATGTCTGGATGGAACAACTACAAGTGTAGTTTTCTACAAAAACATCTGTCTAAAAACTTTATTGAACACTTACAAATGGTTTATGTGTTCTAGTTTTATATAAGAAACAAAAATGTAATTCAGAAAAAAAGTTTGAACAAACATAATATTTTATTGTTTTCACTATTGTTAATAGCTACATAGGGTTTCTAACTTATTTTGGATTCCAGGAGTTTGAAAAACAAAAAGATTAAAAAAAAAACTACTTTAAAATATAAACTAGTTTTAGTAGAAGTTAGTACTTCTGCCTGAATTAGTTCACTTACTAGCAATGGATTTTTTTTTTCTTTCCTGTCTTTCTTTAAATTTATTTTCACTAAAATTTTGGCTAACTTTTCCAACAACTAATATTGATCCTTATAAATTAGGTTTTTAGGTTTTAATTAATTTAATCATACAATGTGCACCAGAATTGATGGGCAGTTACTTGCCATTACCATTGAAATTTTAATGGCAAACCGCCAACAGTGGAGCCAAATGAGATATTGGATGCCAGTTCCATTGAATATATCAGGTTAGAAAATTATGAGGAGCTAATATAGCCTCCCTGGAAAAAAAATGCTACAGAAATCCTTATTTAACATTAATACTATTCAGAACAAAAACACTTTTAGACTATTTGCCCCAATTGAGTAACCAGAACTGAGTGCAACACATAGCAAAATATATATGCATGCATATAAGAATATATTTTTTGCAAAATAACACAAAAATATGCTACAGATTGGATAAAACTAGACAACCAAATTAAACTTTGCAAAAAAGTCATTTTTTAGCAATTTTCCTTTTTTCCATGGAGCTCCTATGAGTTTAAATAATTTCTACTCACCTTTGCATGTACTGAGCCATGTAATAAGCATACATTTGCTGCATTGCTGCCATTTGAGCAACAAATTGTGGATCACTAGGCAATTGAGGAAATGCAACATGCTGTATTCCTGGTTGAAGCAATGGTGGGAAAGGATTGCTAGAAGGGGAAAAAAATATTATATCACACATTTAATTTGATGAAAACTTCAGGTCACAGAATACTAGTGATAAAAATGCTGAATGTGGGTCCAATGCATAGTTTGATTTATCATGTATAACTATTTTTACGACACCTACATAGAGTTGTCTCCAGAAAACTACCTATTATTTCAACGAATTACTGGGGAAGGGGTAGCAAAAGGGTACAAAACCATCTATATGAATTATATAAAAACAACAATATAACACATACAAAAATTAACACACTATATTTCTAAAGGGCCAACAGCCTTTTCACAAACTGACTCCTCTAAATAACAGGCCTGTTTCATAAGAAAGGGATACTGGGGGAGAAAGATTATGTACAGAATCTTCCCCTCCAAATGCAAAGTTCATCTGCACAGAAGTTCAGTACCTGTGCATATTTTGAACATTTTGTATTTTTTTATATAATAGAAAGAATTCAAGCAGTTATAAATGAAAACAAATATTGCAGACTATAGAGTTCCCGAACTTCAGTTAGAAATCTACCAATGGCTTACTATGCTACATTTAGAGATCACAAGTTTTGTGAAGGGTTTGTTATTGCAGAGATGAATTTTGTGAAGATTTCATTTGGAACTCAAAAAAGACTGCATTACCCAGAGCCAATAGTTGATTTGAATTATTTTTAAACCTACTTTTGCTGCAATAAAATCTTAAATAATAATTTAGTTTAATGCCAACTCTAAAATATAATCTTCATTATATTTTTTAGAAATCAGTCTTTTCAAAGTTACACATTCATTTAAAATACATGGAATGTTGGGATATTATGGTAAGTAAATTTAAAAAGAATAGAACATTCTCCAAAAAATTACTACGAAGAATTTCACATCTGCACCGAAAGCTTTGACACAGTTAGAAAACAACAACCTAAGTCTTGGAATTTGTAAAAAAAAAGTACAGCAGACAAAAAATAAAAAATGATGATCAACAACAGGCTATGGGGCCAGCTAATCTAATCCTAATCAATTTGTCAATCCCCAGTGAAAACGCACAATCAAAAGTTTTCTTTAAAAACTATTTATTTTTAATCAATTCAAAATAGCTTGGGATTTGAAAAGCTTAAAACAATGACCTCTAGTTTGGCCATCTGTGCAACATTTTGGTAAATAAAACACCTTCATTTTAATAAAGTTAAATAACTAGATTACATTCTCTTACTCTCCCCAGATTAAGACCAAACATATTAAGCAACTGGTCTTTCATAGCTAGGATAGGGTGGAGTAGAGCAGCCAACAAAACTGACTGTTAATGAATGATTTTTTTTTGTTATTATTTACTTATTTATTTATTTATTTTAAGAGCAATGTGTACTAATTTACTAGTTATTTTCTGGTGACACAAGAATTTAATTTACAAAACTTTTCAGATCAAAATCTTATACATTTTTCCATCCACAAAAATGAACATATAAAATATTCATTTTCAACATTTTTAATTACATATACATTTTCAGAAACTCTGAAAAGCATTATTTTATCACTAAATACCAAAGACAAATAGTCTATCTAGAAATACAAGGTCTGTACTTTAAGTGATGAGAATATTTTTTGTTCTGACACGGCTATACGCCAGAGGGCGCTCCGACCGGTTGTAGTCAATAGTGTGACCTTTTACCTTGATAATGCTTCACTCGGTAGCCACCGGCTGGCTTTAGTTGAAGCTGAATCACGGGTGGCGTAGACGTCTTTAAAAAAGTCTGTGCAAGCTCAAAATGTGACAAATCATTGAACAGCGTTATGCAATCAAATTTTGCTTTGAAATGATTCAGCAAGCATATGGCAGGGAAAGCTTATTGCAAGCTTAAGTTTTAAATGGCACAAAATGTTTAAAGAAGGCCAAGAGAACATGGAGGACGAGCCCCGTGCAGGTCTCACGTCAACATCAAGAACCACAGAAAACGAACAACGTGTGCGACATTGGCTGAACACAGACTGGCCTTTAAGTGTTCGCAGAACAGCTTGGCATGTGTAAAATAGTTGTGTACAAAATTATCTGTGAGGATCTTGGGATGCAGAAGATTTGCGCCAAACTCATGCTGAAAGTTTTAACGGAAGCTCAAAAGCAAAACCATGAAACTATTTCAAAAGATCTTCCACAGCCTCCTTCTAGCCCTGACCTTGACACGTTTTAACCTGACATTTGACCCTTCCCCCCAGCAGACCTATTCCTCTTCCCTAAAGTGAAAACCGGACTCAAAAGGCACCACCACAGGACCCTAGATGATGTCAAAAGGGCTTGCATGCACGCTCTGAAGGATGTTTCGGTTGGTGACTTCCAGGGAGGGCACGACCTGTAGAAGTGTGTAGATGCTCAAGGAGCATATTTTGAAGACTACTAAAGTTTTGTAATGATATCTCTAATAAATTATTGTTTGTGGACTTATTCTCATTACTTAAAATACACACCATGTAGTATAGTATTGATTACTTCAATTGTGGTGCAGATGGAATATTTCTGTGTCTAAGTTCATTCTCTTCTGTAGGTCTTGATGCTGCATCAACTGAGTTGGTACTTATGGCAGGGGGTCTTGGTGTGGTCTGATTCGTAATCTCTTGACTAGAATGAGGAACCTAAAATCAAAAATAACTTGCAGAAAAACGAAAAAATTCTTCTGGAAATGATAAAAGAAATTATTCACCTATTTCTTCAAGCTCATTATCTGGCACAGATGATTGAAAAAAAATATTTAAATACATTTAAGATTAGATAAAAATCAGGGTGTCAATGATTTAAATCAATTGATTTAAATCAGTGATTTAAATCGCGATTTAAATCAATTGATTTTTAAAAAAAAAATTATTGATTTAAATCACTTTTTATTTTAATCCTTAAAAAATTCTCTTGGACAATCCTAATTTCATTAGTTTTACTATTTTCTTTTAGAGCTTTGATTTCCATCTAATAAATAGAAAAGTAATCCTACTCATCCCCCTCCACAGATGCTGGAAGGTTGCAGTCCAAATAATATGTATGCACAAATAGTGCTATTTGTTGTCTAATATGTGAAATAAAGAAAATACATGCAGGTGCAGGGCAGGTGTTGCAAAGAGTTAATTGAGGGGGGGGAGGGACATTATAGAATGTGTGTGATATACTTTCAGTGAAAAGAAAAAACAAAAACAACCAAACAGAAGATGAATTTTCTATGCCTTGCATTAGCAACGGGGAAGGGAGGGGGGGCAGTCTTTAGTAATGGCTGAAATGAAACATATTCCACTGTGCACACAACAAAAGCACTAAATAACAGCGCGGGCCGCCCTGCCGCGGGTTGGCGATAATAAAAGCTAGAGATTGAGTGCTCTGCCCGCACACTTCGCTCTTCCTTCGCTATCCTAGCGAGAAGACAGGATTATTTAGCCACGCAGCTCGCGCGAGCAATCTCTACTCACGCTGCGCGGTAGGGTTTCTTACTGGTGAAGCTTTACTAACAAAGTGTATGTTGTTATGTTTAAAAACTAAAGGTAAGAAGTACTCACTAAATAAAAATTAACCGCTCCTCATCTGCACTCGCTCTCGCGCGACGCTCTCTCGCACGTTTAGATCAAATCACTCCCCCACCATCTCTCCTCTTCACTTCTCTCGCACGTCGCTGTTGAAAAAACAGAATCAGGATTTCTAAAGTAAAAAAAAATCCGATTTTTTTGATTTTTTTTAAAAAACAAATGTTACATTGATTTTTTTTTACCACACCCTCGTTGTAAATATATACTTGGAACTCCTTTTGTACAGAACAAGCCTCGAAAACTCGATAGTTCCAAGGAAACTGGCTAAAAGCAATTGGATTATTGGTAGTTCAAGCTGACAGTTATGCTCCAAAAACAGCCTTCTCAGAGATCTGGGGACCCAATGGAACTCTTAAGGTAGAAGGGAATATTTGAGTTATAAAGGTTTGAGATATTGAGCAAAACTTCGACAGTAAATCATATTAAGCTCAGGAAGGTAGACTCTAAATCTTCAAATGAAGAGTAATCTTTATATGAAGCTTCTCAGACGTGACTACGAAATTCAAAACTAATACAGTCAGACGCTCGTTAAAAATAAACGACCACAATAGTCACGTGTTATTAAAGACCAACCAAATATACCGTACCTGAGTGGAGAAAAACGCCCCCAACTGTATCCCAATATACACTAGTGTCATACCTCTTTATAGCGACCACTTTCCTATATAAAAGACCGTTTTATCTCTAGGACGGAGACGGTCGTTATATTGAGCGTCGAGCTTGTACTAATGATTTTTTAAGGTAGAAAGAAGCCATTTTAGGGTTATAGAAAATCACCTCTTTAAATTCTTATAACAGTTAGTTAGGTTAGCAGTCCTATAGAAGAGTGAAAACTGCGCCATATAGGAAGTATTCTGCGACAACACAATGGTTATACCTTCAACTTTCAGCTTTAAATATTTCTCAAAAGATTACATGTATACATGACTATATGACTGGAAAATCTAATTTGATGCCCACTAACAGACCAGATGGCGAATATGTACAGGGGCCTGTTTCATCTTCCTAATAAGCGCAAAAAAATGAAAAAGGTTTCAAATAATATAAATGACAAGAAGCTAACAAATAACAATAATCAAATGTAGTTGACTCCTCCATTATCGTCGAAGTAACTAGGGGATAAATGAAAACACTATTCAACATAACCGAATGATTCATAGGTATCAAAATTTTAAAAATTATTCCAAAAAATTTTTTTATATAAAGGACCTTGTAGTGCCTATTACGAAAACACCCACCACAAAGGCACAGAAAGAGAACTAAAAATTGCTAATTTTCTTCTCCAGAAGAAAAAAATAGGACTAGATACAAAACAAAAAAGTTACAAAACAAACTATCAGATACAAATTCAATTCTTTGCACATGTTCTAACAGTTGTGAACGATTTAACACGTCTGCTACTAAGCTGGCTTTTCTCAGAAAGAGGAATTCAACTGTTCTCAGCCCCAGAGGATCATAGGGAGGGGGGGGGACCCACCTCAAAAGCGGGTGATCCCACCCGTAAGAGGACAATATTACACTGACAGCACAGGCGAGAAGTATAATTCAGGAGGTAGTCCTGGATTAAGTCATAGATACCCTTTACTATCTGGCTCCTAAGTCACTTCTACCATCCTGACTTCAAACACTCTAATTTTCTGACTTTCCCATCTTTTAACAGTTATCTTTTCAATAACTGCTACCTGAAAAAGCGTACCTCGCGCTCTCTCACTCGCGCATAGCCTCGCGCGCACGCGCTGCAGCGCGTTTTGACGCGCGCGTCGCATCGGCGGGCACTTGCGACTCAATGTTACTCAAATCCATAGAGCACCTAAACAACTGAAACACAAAGAGTAATGTCACAAAATATAATTAATGTTTTTAGTCACAAGCACAAGCTCTAGGCACAAGGTACTTTAAGGTTTAAGTGAGAAACGAAGGTAATTTCACTTTCTTCCTCACCAAACTAGAGCTGCTCTCTTCTAGATATTCCACTGCGCACAGACTTTCTCATTAGTAAAAAAAACCTAGCAGACATTTAGCCACTTGCTTGAGTGGCTTCTAAAGCTCACACCCTGATGGAGAAAGGTCCTGTTTAAAATTACCAGAGTAACAATGTCCTCCCCGGTACCATTTAGTCAAGCTGGATTCAAAGTACAACACAAATACATCAGATTTTGAAAAGAATGAGTTCACAAGAGTAAATTTAAGAAAAATAATTCATTAGTTACTTTTGGGTCAACTGATGATTGTAAGAAACAGAATCAAGATTTTAACTTTCAGAACATCTTTTTCACTTACGTGTAATTCAACTATATCCTTCAGAGTGCAAAATGATCATGCAGAGAAGCGTCCACAGAGAATAGAATCAGTTCTGTTCTTGAACGAATCTTAAATGGTTTAGAAAAGAAAAGAAAAAATAAAAGACTTTAAGAGATAAACTAGAAAAGAAAAACAAAACACAGTGAACAACTTCTTTTAAAACTATTTAGAATCAGTGCATGAATCTAAGAGGAAGCAAAGGAAGGGTCGCATATGAAAAGACTTGAACAACAATAGGTATCAGCGGGTAACTGTTTTCAAGATTTGTCCCCGGCACGAAAAATCGTAGATTCGGCAGCCGATGTAGAATATTAAAGATAAAACAATACCATACCGTCCATTAGGGCTAAACCTTCTGATAGGTGATTCTTACGGCCTTTTCACAGTCCAATCTAAGATCCTCATCATGCACTCACACGCGGCGCTCGACTCGAACGCTAGCGCATTGAGTGTGGGGAGCATTTTCTAACAAGCTGAATTCTCCAGCGTGCATGTTCTGTAATGATAAAAGTAAAAGTCATAGGCAATATATTTGAACAATAACTAACACACAAATTTTATACGCAAAACAATTTACTACAACTTCTTTGTCGACTCTGTCACTTACTTTTTATATCATAGACACTGCTCCCCCACCTCTGACATGGAACTTTTCTAATTAAGACTTGGGCAACGATATTTCCTCCTACGGTGGAGATAAGTAGAAAAAATAAGAGTTTTATGTCACCACCGAGTCTTTGCTATACTTGACAATTGAATGAGCTTTAGCTCTGTTAACGTTTATCAATGACTAGATCTAGGTCATTCAAGTAGAATACACATCTTATTGATACCTGTTGAATAGTTTCGTTGTCAGGCTATTTTATTTGAACTCATTCCACATTACTAAAAGGGCATACTTATTTATTTGACTGATTTTTTTACTTTTAATTGAGCTTAATTCAGTTAATTGGCTCAGATTATTTTTTTTCAATATCTTAGTTTTATATAAAAGTGTCGTTAAACTGAAAAAAAAAAAAAATATGGATCACCCAAAAAAGTAATTAATTTTTAAACAAACTATGGATGAAAACAAATTTGAAATAATTGCCAAAATTAAAAAGCACCCGACGGAAAAAAATACTTCCCCTAAACAAAATTGACAACTAAAAACGGGGGCTGAAAAGCTGAATTGGGTTTGCCAATTTTATCAATCCCAAGAAAAACAAGACCTTTCAACAATATCCAAAAATTACAAGTAACAATCAACAACAGTAAAAGAACAAGTTTCAGCTGTTCAGTGCAAGAATTACATTCCCCAAATGTTTCCCCCTCTTGAAGCAAAATACTTTCCCCTATTTCTGCGCTTAATGGTTGCAGAGTGTTAAAAGTAGAAACAAACAAAAATTTCGTGATG